>VDFB02320824.1:54384-102390 GCA_007258455.2 Sequoia sempervirens
GGCACTACCATTATTAAAACTTTGTGGTCTTTCTGCAACCAGGCAATCCGATATGGATGCGGGTGCCTTTCCCTCTTCGGCTTCAACTTTGTGACCATCTCTTCTGACACTAGATTATCGGTGCTCCCACCGTCAATAATGACATCACAACATTTTCCTTCACACTTGCACCTTGTGCGAAACAGATTCTTCCTCTGTTCTGGTTCCTTTTCCTCAGTCACTAGGGCTCTCCTAATCACTAGGGTTTCTCCCCTTTAAGCATCATCTGAATGTTCAGATTAGGCCTCCTCATTTGCATGCGCAACCCTTCCACGACCTTCTGGCCTTTTTTCTGCCCTTCCTTGGTGTTGTGGACATTCATAGGCTCGATGCCCTTCTTCACCACACTGGAAACACGTTCCTCTGAAACCACTTCTTCCAGATCCTTGTCCATATCTCCCTCGTCCTCTACCTCTTTGATCACCATTGTTTTGATCACGAGGGCGGTAGAAGTTGTCATTCCTTTGGCTTCGGCTGGTGCCCACATCTTCATTTTTCCTTTCATCATCATTGCGGCTTCCTGAAGGTCTTCCACTGCCCCTTCCATTTTGACCTCCTCGTCCTTTTTGCTTGCTATCAAATCTTTTGTTCAACTTCTCTTCCACCTTCAGAGCAAATTGATACACATCCTCAATGGTGGTCATTTTGACTAGGCTTAACTCCTCCTGAATGCTCGGTCATAACCCATTAAGATATCGGGCTACCTTCTCCTTATTGGCCTCTGTGTGACCCGTTCTGATGATTATCTTGTAAAAATAATGCGGTATATTCTTTCCGCAGTCTGGCTTCAGCCTTGACCCTTGCAATTTCTTGATAGATCTAACTTCGTAGTCAGCAGTATGAATTGCTTCTTCAGTTTCTCTACCATGCGATCCCATCTGGTGATATTGTCTTTTCCTCTTCGATTTCTTTCCAACTGGACCTCTTTCCACCAAATATTGGCATGACCCTTCAGTTTCATTTTCGCAAACTTAACCTGATCTAGGTCCTCTATTTCCTCATACTCAAAATATTCTTCTAGCTCGTTGATCTAATTGATCAACTCTTTCGGGTTTAGACTTCCGGAATAACTAGGGACTTCTGCTTTGGGTCTTTTCCCGATCTTCGAAATGGCTCTTATTAGCCGCATTTGGTCTTGATCAATTACTTCTTCTTCCTCTTCTACATCTGAACCTTCTTCCTCCCCTTCATCCTCACTTTCCTCCCTCGGGTTTAACCCTCTTCTCAACTGCTCTTGTAAGGCATCAATATGTCTCTGGAGGGCTGCCAGTGCATCTCTTCCACTAGCATTTCTGCCACCTTGACCACCTCTGGCACCACCACGCCTACCATATCACTCTTGGAGGCATCTTTCTTAACCTGGACCCACAACCACAGTCCTGGTGCGAACTACCTCACGATCGGTGATCTATCCACACGCTCAAGAAAACCTGCTCTGATACCACTTGATGAGGGCGCAGCCCGAGACTTAGAAAAATAACCCACAAACAAGAGAATAATTTTATTATCCAAAAAATGGAGCTTCTTACATACAGAGGATCTCAAATCCCCAAGTTCTACAACACATGCAAGTTACAGAAAGCTACAGAATAACCCTTTCGCAATATGCGAGCTTGTCCCCAAAAAGTTACCCAAAAATTAGAAATCTACCCATAAATAGAGCTCCTCATTAGTTTGGAGCCAAAACAACATTCAAATTTGAGTTTAGGTGGTTTGGCGCCGAAAATTTACAACATGAAGTTCAAATTTCAAAAGAGCATTTGCAATTGTATCTTCTAGAAAGTGGCCAACTTCCTGGGGCCATAACTTTTGATCCGGGACTCCAATTGGCTAACTGTTTGAACCGTTGGAAAGGTCTCGAAGTCAATAACACACTTGAAATTTACTATGCCAATTTTGCAAGTTTTGGGGCCGACCCGGGAGCTCTAAGTGCCTCAAATCTAACTCGAAAGATTTTCAGGTGCAAATCTGGGAAACTAAAATTGCAATATCTTTCAACCTAGGAACCGAAAATAAAAACTGTAAATTGGGAATTTCATTATGACGAAAAGGGTATCCAAAAATGTAAAAACATCTAAAATCTGAGAAACTTGAAATTTAACTATTTTTGGGTGATGCAAGATTGCCCTTACACCACTGGATGCTCCTGCATCAGAGATATTTTAAGAGTTAAATTGTTACAACTAATTCACCCCCCCTCTCAATTATTTTTTTCAACATATAGTGCACTCCCCCTTACTCTAAAAAGTGCTTTTGTATACATAGAATCTTGACCAATTATCTACTCTATATATTTACACATCAAAAAGTCACAAAACTATGTCACCAAAACATACTCAACTTTGACCTGATGGAAGAATGTTCTTGTAGATTGACTTCAGTTAAGTCAAAGAGTTATCCCATTGCTTCTTTACAGAATTTGTGATATGGATTTGACTCACTAGATGAGCATGAATGTCTTCTGCTTCTTCGAAGAAGGATGGTATATGATTCTTTTGTTCAACTCCTTTTGCTTCTACCAGGAGACCAGTTAGAGATTCTAACCTTAGATTTACTCTCCCAAAAATATTTCACTTGAATTTTTATTTTCTCCCTTTGGTCTTGCACTTGTTGTATTTTGGATTGTAACTTCTCTACTTGTGCCCTAATGACACCATCGCTATCCTACACCGGATCATAAGTGGTAGCCACATTTGTGATCTGCACTTCCATGGAATTTATCTGATTCTTAAGAATTTTTGTGGTGGCAAGCCATTGTAGATAGAACATGTACAATATCTTTTCCTCCTCCATACACTTCTAAATATCTTCTATGCACGCTTGCAAACTTTCGTGTGTCTTTGCACATTTTCTAGAGGCCTCAGGCAATTTGTTGTATGCAATTTTCAACTCAACTTGTTCTTCAAGGTAGGTAGAATGTCCCTTGAAGGAATTCGTCAACTGTTTTATTTGCTAAGTGAGTGGTAAAGAGGAATCTCTTTTTGCATTTGGCATTTCAGTTTCTAGGGTTTTGACTTAGACCTCCTGCAATGTCTCTAAACTATCTACCTGCTGCTATAATATTTCTTCCCTTATGGAGGAATGGGAGATATCACCAAGCTGTAACTTTTGTAGAGGTGGGATACTAGACATGTTGAATTTCCCATAAAAAATAGGCAACTACAACAATTACAGAGCAATTGCAAGTTGAATTTGTTTCTTCTACGCTAGGAATTCTTTAGTGGAATCAATGGGGGAAACATAAGAAGATGTCTTTTGAGTATCTTGTATCTTTTCTTTGGAAATTGGAATATCTTGCTCTGCATGTTGATCCTACTGATTAGTATTGTTCAGAGGAGGGATATCATGCACACCATGATCAGGATAAACATACTCTTCACCATGTGTTACTTGCTCTTCTTGCTCCTCTTGTGAACTTTGTTGTTCAACATTGTGCGGAGGAGACATATGTGGTTGTTCCATATTTTCACATTTTTAAGTACTTCCTCAAGGATTTTATTGGCCACTTCCTTAGTTTCCTTCTATATTTTTTCTCTATTTTCCTTCTCCATACTCATAAGGATATCCACTCTTTTCTTCGACCTTAATTATTGAGCTTGTTTCTAAAATATTTATCTTTTTCTTTTTGAGAAATGGAGGATCTAGCTTTGTCAATTACTTCCTTCCCCATCTCATCATCTAATTCAATGAATTTTTCTCTTTTCTCCTCAGGGCTTGACAAGACTCTTTGGAGCCTTTTCAAAGAATTTACAAAGAGGTACATTGTATTTTGTCATATACATGACTATTACCTTATCAATATTCTTTTTCTCCATGGGAGGAACTTTTAGGTGTAGTTCAACAGTCTCCTATAGTAAGCCATGACTGAAAATTCCATTTAAGATTTCCTACCATTGGAGAGGCTCATGAGGAGATACCACCAGAGGTGTTTTCTTGGTTTTCTCCACCTTTCCTTTAGGTTTGGAGGTGCCATTCTCCCCTTTTTCTTCCTCATATGTCTCTTCTCTTTTAACTTTCTTCCTTTTAGCTTGCTACTTGGGCCATGGATGCTTCTTCTCAACAACTTTAGTTTTAGATGTAGCTCTTTTCCCAGAAGTAGTTTGTGTAGGGGTGTGTGCACCAATCTGTGACACAAAAAAGATAACACTTTGTTTTAAAAAAGTGAAATTAGCCATTTTGCGCTCGACAAACAAGTTAACCATTTGGTGAGCACCAAATTTGGCACTTGCCAAATGTAAAATCACTTAAAAAAAATATGTCATTTTTCTCCTCATTTTTTTGCAACCCACGACCCTAGTAGCTCCCATTTTCTACTCTTCCAACTCGCGCTCGTTAAAAGGAGATCAAATTTTTCATGCAATTCTTTGAGAGGATTCCGCCAAGACATCAAAGAGGTCAAATAGGTCAAAGAGATTGAAGAGGTATGTATTTATAAATTTTAATTTTTAATTAGAATTAGAATGTAGATTGAAATAAGTTTCTTAAAACAACTTTGTTCTAATTTCCAAGAAATCAATCTACACCTCAAAACATTGATAATTCACAATCACCCCTGATGAAGAGCCTCATGAACAAGAACAACCTCAAACCCCTCTGTCAGTTCATAGGCATCCACAAGGAACCCAAGAAAATATCTTAAATCAAATTAAAAACAACAAAAGAGAGATTGAACAATTGATTGGAAGATTAACCAAGCATGTTGAAACCCAACTTTATAGGAGAGGGATTGTCAAATCACTAAAGTTGATTATATCACATGTAGGAGAAATGAGTGAGAAAATCAATTTTTGGTCGAATAAGGGATGAATTAAAATAATTTTATTCTAGTGGTCTTTTGTATGTAGATGTGAAAAAGGAAAAAAATAGAAAATCCAACTTGTGTGCCCTTTTTATAGACCCAATAACCAACACACCTTTATCACATGCATTGAAGAGGTTTGGGGTTCCGCACCCATTGGTGCCACCATGAATTAATAAAAAATAAGTTTTGGGCGCGGTGGTGGATGGTTTTTGACCAACCTTCATGCAAAAACCACAAGGTACCATAGTATTTTTTGAGGAAACTATATTGTGTGTTTGTCCGAGCAATAAGGTGCCAAATTATTTTCACATTTTAGACTTTCAAGGGTGGGGGCTCCACACATGATAGATCAGGTGCACAACATAATCCACAGTTGGCACCAAGACCCTTAGCCAAAACCATGGTGGAGCATGTCGCTGTTCCTTCCATTGTGAAGGAAAGTGTCAAGGTGGACACGCTGGAGTCGATTAGCTCACTCACTCAGAGCATTGTACAGTGTGTGAGGCCTCTAGTAGAGTCTGATGTGGACAAAACTTCTAGGCCTAGAGTTCCACCCCACCATTGTCGCTCTTGTGGTGTTGTTTTCACATATGATTATCAAAGTGATTAGGATGTAGATACATAACCTACATCAGCTGTAGAGTAGATGGTTATGATAGATGCATTGCTAAATGAAACATTTGACATTGATACTAAGGTAAAATTCAACAAGTTCATTTAATTTTTTTATTAAATTATATTTTGAAATGTAAGAATAACTAAATTAGTAGAATCAAGATGATGAAAATTCAAGGTCAGAGTGTTCATGATATGTGCACCATTCAGAGACAAACCCTTATTTGGTTTCTACGTTGATTCCATAGGTAAGCAACTAGTATTAAAGAAATAATTATTTCATGTGAACAGTTGAATGTTATTTGAAAGATTGTCTCATAACACGCTTTGGATTTCAAATAGTTTGTTGGTGGACCTTCGAGATCCACACCTCACTATTCATGTCGTCATACAACTTTCACTCAAGTAACCTTTATTCATTAATGGTGTTGTAAAACAATGTTATCTAGTTTTGGTAATTTTGCATGTACAAATTTAAAAAATTGATGAGAAACATAAACATTGGAGGAATGCGAAGTGGAGAACGAATGGGACTAATTTGTGCAATTAAGAAATTGAAAGCTTGGAGTTGAAATTATGTCTTATTTTCCATCTCAATTTTATAAATTATATAGTTTGATAACTTTTGAATGATTATGAAATTGTTGTCATAAGAAGTATAGTTCAAGGTTGGAAGATATTTTGTTGGTAGCATTCCCATAGAACCTTAAAATTATTTTCTCTATGTGTAATGCATATTCTCTTTGGCATCAATTGTCATACTATAGCCCTACAAAAAATATTAATAGTTTAGGTTATAATTGATTATTTACTACTTATAGCTAGTCAACAAATAAGTCAAAGAACATGCTTTATTCTCAAATTGCTATTGTTATAACCTTTCCTAGTATTCACTAGTACTATGTGCCCATGATTCCAATAATCCATTGTCATAGATCCCTTGGTTTCCCTATGACCACTAGCTCTACCCACTTGCCTTGTACAAGATGTTATGGACACATGCTAATTTTTATGATGGTAGATCATAGTGGGAAATTGTTTCTCACATAGTTTCATCAAGTGTTCACACCAGTTCCGCCCAAGCATGCCTATAGTTGTAGATTTGCATGTTGGGCGCCCTGATTTTTAGGAATGCATGTTATGGTTTTGGAGGGAAATTTAGTTATAGTTTCTTATATATTGTATAATTTCTCTCATTGTAGAGGTTGGTGAATTGAAGAAAGATTTGCAGTCCTTAGGAAAGAACTCTTTTATGATTTTTTTGTAGTTAGTTAAATTTTTTGAGTTATTTATTTTTAGTTGTGATATCAAAGACGATGGATTTTCATGCACCAATCGATTATGTTGGGAGTAATTGCTACTTATTTGAATAAGAATCAATAGAAGGATCCAAATTTAAAACCATCTTTGGGTGTTATTGTAAATGGTATTTTCTTGTTTTTCATTGATTTGCAATTCTATAATGAGTTAATCAATATATTTTGTATGAGGTTTATTCTAGTAAAAGGAATTAGAAACATCCTTATTAAATCTATACTGTGAATGAATACAATTGCATAATCTTTATGAATTGTTTCATTTATTAGTTTAACTTTAAAGGCTTATTACAGAATTGCATGCCTGGATGAAGGAATGATATTTACCCACGTTTTTTTTTCTGAAACCCTTGAGATATCTTTTGCTATTTATTTAATTTTTTTTGTTAGTTTAGATCTTTGAAATCAAAATACCTAGTTTGTTACCATTAACCAATAGGCCCTTTGAATATTATAGTCACGTTGACCACTAAGTAAAGTAGCATAGTTGTGAACCAACCACCGAGACCTTGGAAGATTTATTTTCTAGTTAGTTATCTTTTTCAAGAGAGATAGGATATTTATATCTTACCTACACATTGTTGTGTCAATTTGGCCATCAACAAATAGTACTATACATACACACACACATATACATACATATATGCATGTATATATATACATATATATCTGTATATACATATATATATATATATGTATGTATATACATATATAGGTATGCATATACATACACATATACATATATATGTATGTATATACATACATATATATACACATACATATATGCATATTTATGTATACATATACATAAATACACACACATGAATACACACATAAACACTATTTAAATAAAAATAAATCCTAAAAGATGGATCAATAGATTGCATGAACAATACAAATATGTTAGAGATGATTATTATATATATTCAAATGTGACAAATTATTATCAAATAAACATGTAAATATAAATTAAATACTCCATTACAATATATCACTCCTTTAAGTAAAAATTCTTGCTAGAAAATAAAATAAAGGATTTTTAGCACAAATAAAACCTCAAGAAATTAAAGAGGTTTCATTCTCGAATCTCCAAATCTAAAAGATTGTCCTTTCATCCTACAGTTGAACACAAGTATCAAACCATGATGTAAAAGATTAAATAAATTTGTAGATGTCTCAAAGGTAAACATGTGGGTCTCAATATGCAACACCAATAGAGCACAAGTTCTCAACACATCACTTTCCCTATCAAAGATAACAATTAAATAGAATAAATCCTCCTTTTCTTTCCCTATCAATTTCTTCTTTCCTCTTTCCCTATCAACCATTTCCTATATATAAATTTATTAATGATACAAGGTTTACATTGTAACTTTTTTGGTTCTCTTATCAAATTTCTTATTTCTTTTCATTGGCTAGTATCATCTCTTTAACTTACCTTTATGTTGAAAACGTCAAAGCTCTAATGTCAATGTAATGTTCCAACAAAGTTTTTAATAAAATATTTGCTACCTTTTTACCAGGGTGATCCCACAATAGTGGTTTACAATTTTTGGCCAAATTGGACGCTGAAATTATTATTTTTAACTAAATCTTCACATTCGGGCACCTATAGCGACTAAACCGTGAGGAATTTGAAGATGATGCAAACTAGAGTCTCGTCACATTTTGTCTGTAGATTCTAAAAATATTTTTTCAAAATTTTGGAATCATATTGCACTTCTTTTTCCATCTCCCATAAAATTGATTTTTTTTTCAGAAAACAACATTTTTAAAAGTGACGACATTATAATGCATAACTTTTTTCCATAAAGGATAAAATTCTAATTCTTTTGAATTTAGATTTGTAACTCGATATCTAGTGCTTCCACTTGGTTAGATAGTTTTTATTAAATATTTTTTTCTTTAATCAAGTTTCAAAGTCAAACCATTACAATTCAAACATAGCGTGATAACGCAACTTTTTGTATATATCAAAATTCAAATTTTTTTGTTGGATCAAGGACTTCAATATTTGGTGCACTCATATTTTTCAACTTTTTTTTTTTGATAATTTGCTATTTTTCCACATGTGCAAAACATAGACCTTCATTTTATGAAAACCTATGTTTAATAAAACTAAAAAACAAATACATAATAAAACCAAAACATATTAAAATTATAGTCGTTGGATAACTTGTTCCGAGGACTACTTGATTCCAGTTGGGTTTGTGAAGATTCCTCCATTTTCATTCTCAACCCGAGATCTGAAGTGCTAAAATTTAGGTTTTTTTTTGTCTTAGTGGGGGGATGAGGGATAAGGGGGGTTCGTATGAACCCCTTTCCAATGCATTTTTTTTTGTTCTTTTTGGCGGCTAAATTCAAAGGGGTTCGCTCGAACCCTTGTTCGACCAAACCCCTTGTGGGTTCAGTCGAACCAGTAGGTTCGTACGAACCCCCAAAATCATTTTTTTTGCCTTGGGGTCATTTTTTGTGAGTTTTCCTTCCTCACTTGAATTGTAAACCACTATTGTGGCTTCACCCATCACCAACGTCTTGTGAGGATGAGGTAAGAGCATATAATGAGTGAATATAATCAATACTTTTTGGTCATTTGAATCCCATGGAATCAAAGTGAGAGCATACAATGGATGAATAGTACACACACACACATATATGTATGCATACGTATATACATAAATATATATACATATACATACTTATATGCATATTTATGTATATGTATATACATGTATACATATAGACACATATGTATATATATGTACATATACATAAATACAAACACACAAACATTATTTAAATAAAAAAATCTTAAAAGATGGATCAATAGATTGTATGAACAATACAAATATGCTAGAGTTGATTAAATATATTCAAATATGACAAATTATTATCAAATAAACATGTAAATATGAATTAAATAATCCATTACAATATATTGCTCCTTTAACTAAAAATGCTTGCTAGAAAATAAAATAAAGGAATTTTAGCACAAATAAAATCTCTGCATGAGATTTCCCTCAAGAAATTAAAGAGATTTCATTTTTTGATCTCCAAATCTAAAGAATTTTGTCCTCTACTCCTATATAGCTGAACACAAGTATCAGACTATGACGTAAAATATTAAATAAATTGGTAGATGTCTCAAAGGTAAACATGTGGGTCTCAATATGCAACACCAATAGGGCACAAGTTTCCAACACCTCACTTTCCGTATCAAAGATAACAATTAATTTATGAATAAGATTCTTTCCCTAAAATAGCCCCACTTTTTAATGAATACCAAATTTTAATTCCTCATTTATGTTTTTTCATAGAATTTGTCATGAAGTTGCCAAACACAAGGGTTACCACAATATTTTTATGAAAATATAAACTTTCATATTATTTACTATTATTTTAATTATTACTACTAAACCCTAACTTCTTTATGAAAATATTTTTATATTCCTATTTGTTCAAAATAAAGATAGGGTCCACATAAGTTAATTAATGAAAATGGAATATTACATATAGGGATCAAGTCACACATGCATGATTGATCCATGTTTACACGTAGGTTCATATTTTATAAAGCACAAGTACTTTAATTTGTTCATCTTAAATTTAATTTTAGAAAGCAAGTAACAATAATTCATTGTAATCTTTTCCACTCTTACACATTTTTATTATTAGGAATGATTTTTCTACAGTGCATAAGATTCACATAAGAAAATTTTGGATTCAACTTTGTTTATTTGTATTGACGTTTCGAATCATTTTTATTTGTGTCTATTCAATGATTCTTTTTTTCCTCTCCCTGATGATGAATCACATCATGAGTGTGATTTGAAACGTCATACAAATAAATAGACATAATTGAATCCAGAATTTTCTTATCTAAACATTTTTATTTTCTATTTCATTTTTATTCAATTAAATACAAATTTCTTACCCAATTCATTAAGTATATCTTGATCTTTTTATTAACTCCATTTCTTTAAATGGAGTAGTTGGACGGGTGACCTGCATACGCTATAAATGTACTGATAGTTCCTTATTTCCAACCATGACGTGAATGATTATAAAAAGCCTTTTAGTGGGATCCTTTTTCAACTGTGATATTAATGAGAGGATAAATGACATGGTCGTACACGAGCAGATGTGAGAAGCTTCCATTCTTTTTTTCAAAACGTTCTGCAAACGGCATCCATCTATGCCCATCTTTGAATCTCTGAATCTCTCAATTAAGGAGAAATCTTATGCTTAATGATGGCAATTTTAGCGAAAGCAGGAGATCTGATCCTTCGAAAGCAGCTGTTTCCTAGCATTCAATGCCGCCGTGTTGAAACCTGAGTATGATACTTTAAGACACTAGAAAGATTCGAACACTATACATGGTATTTACAAGTCACAACACTACATCAATTTTTCAACACTGTAGTGGTGAAATGTGCATCCAGTATTCTCCACAGACATTGCCATTTTTCTTATCGCTTCCGTTACCTGTTACTTTACGAAAGTGGACCGGTAAACCGACAAGAAGATATTGTGGGCCGTGTTATAGTCCTTATCAATTCCTTCAAAGTATTCACAGTATTCATAGTAGGTAAGGTAAGGTCTTTTTTATAGTCTACTCAGGCGATCCGTTTTTGGGTTTACAGATGATTAAAGTATATGGGACTACCTCGTACTCCCAATATGCAGAAGACACCTAACTTGTTCTCCACAATAAGAGGCATACATACCCTACCCCCTGTAGGATTTGAACTTGTGATCTCTCTGTTGAGAGTACAAGTTCTCCACCATTAGGAATGCATCAGAAATCTCTTAGTTCTATTATGATTTTTGGCGGTCCCTGATAATGTGTTGAAACTTCAGCCATTCGAAAAAATCCGTAGAATTATCTTACGGATAAAATTAAAGAAAAATACAATGATACATGAGATTCTTACAACCATATAATATTGTATAAGTGAACTCACATTATACTAGCCCTAAAACTTTGCTTAAGTAGGTGAAAAATGAAAAATTACAGTTCTATTATTTGAGATGAATTCTTAATTAACTTAGTTTATTGCATATATGCAATATAATTCTATTGCATATTGAATCTAAATTTATAATACATGATCTATTACAATTATGGTGGTCAATGTCTCTCAAGCTTAGTCATAAATTTGTACCATAAGACCATGTAGAATGGTGAGTCCCTAACATGTATATATCTTTAAAAGTGTTATTAGGTAGGGGTTAATATACGTCTAACAAAGGTAGTAGAGTTGAACTATGCATGTTGGCAAAAGAAAAACTAATACTAAACTAATAGATAATATATATTACAAAATTTAAATGTTGGTAGAATGACAAGTTGTAGTAGATTAGTGCCTTGGTCATATGGGCAACCAATTGAACAAATATTAGACCTTAACATAAAAAAAATTCAAATGTAAGCTTGAGAAATAAACATGCACTTGAAGTCAATAAGCCCGACTCTATAATGAAATAAACGCAAACCTACATTCTTGAACAATTTGTAAATAAGTGTACTTTAAAGGCCAATAACTAAATAAGAAAAATGCTTATGATGTATAAAAGTATATGTTCAAATGCAATTTTTGAATAGTTTAATAGGTGCCTATGATGACTAACTTATTAATACAACACCAAGCTAGTGAATGTAGCCTCAAGAACATGTATGGCATACCTAACCCTTGAAATCATTAAAATAACTATGGAGAAACTTCAATCACTGAGGGGTTGCATCTTCTCTAGACTTACAACACATGAAATCATGAGAAAATAGAGTTTGAATTGCAATGGATGATACCCTAGAATATATACTTGATCGAGGTAGACACACATATTTATTTCAAGAGAAAGTTCAAAGGCAACCTACTTGAAATTACATCTTAAAATGTTATATACATAGCCCATAAATTTTTTTCCAATTCCAAGGGCATAAGAACATGTTGAAAACCATGTTAATTTAACCCACATAATGTCATTTAGCACATATTTCAAGTATTAGGATTAACGCTTGCATGAACTAGTTTATCCATCTTGGACTAGTTCATTAAATTTGTAGTATATACACCTAAGTTGTAGTATATCATTTATTTTATGCTTAAATTTGTTTCTACTTTCTATAATTGTTAAAATATTGACATGTAACACTCTCCTTATAATATTAGTGTAGAAAGTGTTTCTGTATACATTTCTTCCTTTCATAAATAAGGGAGCTTAATTCTACTGAATGTAAAAGCAGTAAAATTCTAAATGCAAATCCTCAAATAAAACATGATATGTTGAAGCGTGGGTCCACCAATAGTGGGTGCCTCATATTTCAAATTGTAACTACTCATACTTTATAAGACCACTCAAATCCATTTCACAATGATTTTAGGTTCATCAATGGCATGGGCATGAAACCAATTACACTTCTTAAATGTGAAGCCCCCATAAAATCAATCATACATATAAATGAGGTCCACTAGATTTGAGAATTGACTTCTATAAATTTAAAGAAAATAATTAGAATTCAAAATCCCACATAATTTAGCTGCATATGGTGGCTTAGGTTTACAAGAAGAAGACAAGTGAACAAAAGTTACAAAAATCCTTATAAAGTCCAATTGTTGTCAATTTTAAAAACTTTTTGACATGTAGTAATAAAGCCTCTTCTCAACTACAAAGGATACAAGGACTCAATTTTATCAAAAAATACTATAATGTATTAGATGTGGGGCTATGAGAAATATAAAACATATAAGAAGCTTGGGTATAGAGAATCCACAAACATTGTTGGAATTAAGGTCTCAACTTTAGACATCAAAGTGTTGGTAAATTTCATTAGATACAGGACGTGGGTCCAAAAAAAAATTAAATAGTGATATGAAAAAAGTGTTGGGAATAACATAAAGTAGAAAATAGAACATACAAAAGAGGTGATAAAAATGAGACCAAGTCACATTGTTCACATCTAATTTAAGCTCAAACTTAGTTTAAACTAGAGAGAATCATAAGAAACCTTGAGACCTTAAGGCACTTAGATGACATGAATAACAAATAGAGATAATACCTAGAATCAAATCAACAAACTTATGAATGCAAGAAATCAATCATAATGGGGCTCATTAGGTTGACAAAAAGTTAAGATCAAGTGGCTAAGGTAATCACACAGGATTATAAATAATGATGTTCAAAAATTTAACTCAAGACCAAGAAAACATACATGGATTATAAACTTGACCAAACAATGACACTCTAATTTAAAAGCCTCTTTGAATAGTTATATTTGTGTGGCCAAGCAAAGCAACACAAGAACATAATGAGGTATGTATTTGTATAACTTGTCACATGATTAATATATATAGGAGTAAAAAATATTGGAATCAACATAAATCACTTTCTTAAATGGGGAGGTAATATAGTTGAGGAATTGCTAACAAGGCAAAGAAAACCTAGTAAACTCAACCCATATAGAGACTAAAGAGAGAGAATTTTGGTCGATCAAAACGAATCCCTTGTCCAATGAGAAAAGAATAATAAGTAATTGTGAATGTGCTAGGGGTCATAGTGAAGGATTGAAATTACATCTATATGGTTAGCTTCTACAACTTTAAAGAGGGAAAGCCTTTGGTAAATATCCATACAACATCTAGCTTAACCTCATCCATTGTTAACTTGATTGTGAATCATGCTTTCGGTGGTTATAACAACTAATGAGAGTAATTTGCTTAGTCATTTGTAATCATTTTCAATTTAAAGAACCAAAAGAATAAAAATTGAGGGGTTATCAAAATATATACCTCATGAAACACCTTTGGGATAAACTTGTGAGCTTGTTTTATCTCCTTCTATACCTCACCCTATTTCCTACTATTTTGTCATCAATAGTTGTAGGAAAAGACTTAAATGTTATTGAAAGATCTAGTTACCCTAAGAGAAAGAAAACCTAAGAATTTTGACAATAAATATAGACAAGATTAAAACATATTGCTACAATATTATTTAGTGATTATGAAAAAATATAAATAAAAAACATATATTTATTTAAATCAAATTTAAATTATGTTACCTTGCTTTAATTGTAAGGAAAGCTATGGTGAGGAAACAACTCTCCTAACGTCAAAACCTCAGGGAAGAATGCAGAGATACTTTTAAAATTTTCAATTACAGTCCAGTTAAGATACACTTGAAAGCAATAACAGAAATAGAGAAATAATCATACACAGATGAACACCAGAATTACGTGGGAAAACCCTTACGGGAGAAAAACCCACCACACCAAGAAAAGCCCCTTTGTATTACAGTAATGGAATTACATACAGAGATCAGACTTATCTTTCTGATGTCAATTTACAACAACATAATCCTTGATCAACCTTGTACAGAACATTCAAGATTCAATACACTCAGAATCGAATTCACTGATCACTCATCGATCTATTCATCCAACCATTCATCCAACTGTTCATCGAACCAATCACAAACTTCCATCTCTAAGTATATCCATGACGCCCCTGGTCTGTCGATCTTCCTCTCAGTAACGGCCGCAACAGTCCAACTGCTAGTGGTTCCCATTCTGCTCCCTGATTTGTCGAGGACAAACCATGTAGGATGGTCAATCAGTCAAAGGCGTTCAAAATGTATTTGCATGTCGGTGAGACACTAACCGTGTCTCCTTGATGCCACAAGACTCAACCATCGATGTCGCCAAGAGTCATTGCTATCGGCAAGAGGTTCCACCAAGTTCACAAGTCGCATCGACCTTAACATTCTCATCGGCAAGACTATCGCTATTCGCTAAGAGATCATAACGAAGTCCTCAAGTCATATCGATGTGAACACAATCGGCAAGACTTAAGCTATTGCTAAGAGGTAATACCGAGCCCTCAAGTCATACCAACAACTGACTACACCATCGCTGAGACAAACACCCACTGCTAAGACTTCATACCGAAGCCTTCAAGTTACACTGCAATGTTCCACTGTCGGCGAGACTTCATTCGTCGCTAAGACTTCATATCGAAGCCTCCATGTTACCTCGAGACCACCTTTCGCCAGGAGTCATACTGAAAACATCTGATAATAAAGAAATGTAGCAATGTCCGCAAGACTTACCGCTATTGATGAAACATCATATCAAAGCAAGCCTTTCAGCCAAGGGTCTCCCTGATGTCTTCGAGGGTAACACTGTCGGCAAGACAAGCTTCCATCGCTAAGAGATTTTATCGAGTGTTCAAGTCACCCCGATGACTCCAAGTGAAAAGCTGTCGGCGAGACTTCTCTTGTTGGTATGAGACATACTGAACGTCCAAGTCTCTCCCCGAAAGCTTCTTTCGCCACAAGTCTCCCCGATCACCGCTTGTTGCCCAGAGTCTCCCCGAAATCCGATAAGAATGGCCTATCGGCTAGAGATATCCCCGAGCAGAGTGAGATAGAAATTGTCACAACGATCATCATGTCACAATGATAGGTCCATTCAGCAAGATAGTGACAAGGTCTCAGCGACCAGAACTTTTCACAAGGTTCCAAAGCTGCTAGTCGGCCAGACAGAATGAGTGTCACACCGACTTGGCTCTTTCAGAGGTTTCAGCCTGTGAGATTGAGGCACATTATTCCAACAATCTCCCACTTGACGAAGATCACACAGGTACCTCCAAAGCACAACAAAACTACTAACATTCATGGGAACTGAGGCCCATCGAATTGACACACCACCTGAACTTGTCTGTGCTCACTGGCTTCATCAATGCATCTACAACATTCTCTAGAGTATCCACTTTTTCTAATGATATCTTTCCATCCTCCACCATATCCCATACAAAATGATACTGTACATCTATATGTTTCATCCCGGCATGGAAAGTTGGATTCTTTGCCAAACAAATAGCACTTTGACTGTCACAGTAAATTGTTATTTGCCCTGCATCAAAACCAATGTTAGAACACAAACGTTTTAACCAGATTGCTTCTTTACAGGTGTGTGTTGCTGCCATGTATTCTGCCTCTGTAGTGGACAAAGTGACTACAGCCTGTCGCTTACTCATCCAACTAACTGCACCACCATTCAACATGAAAGTATATCCACTGGTGGATCTTCTGTTGTCAATGTCCCCTGCCCAATCAAAATCCACATAGCCTCGAATACTGAGAGTCCTCTGTGATTCAACCAAGTTCCCATGGTAACACAAAGCATATTCAGAAGTGCCCTTCAAATAGTTGAATACTCTTTTCACAACATCCCAATGTGTCCTTCCAGGATTAGCCATAAACTGACTAAGTACTCCCACTGCTTGGGAAATGTCTGGCCTTGTACAAACCATTGCATACATAAGACTGCCAACCGCACTAGCATAGGGTACACTGGTCATGTACTCCATCTCAGTAGGAGATTTTGGATAGTCTTCAACAGATAGCTTCGTTCCCTGAAAAACTAGAACAACTAGTTGCTTGCAATCATTCATACAAAATCTCTCTAGAATAGTCTTGATATAATTACTCTAACTGAGCCAAATCTTTCTACTATTCCTATCCCTGGTTATTTCCATTCCCAGAATATCCCTTGTTGCACCAAGATCTTTCATTTCAAACTTTGCAGACAAACGAGACTTAAGATCAAAAATCATTAACTTACTATTTCCTATGAACAACATATCATCAGCATAGAAAGCAATAATAAGAACTTGATCACTTTCAGCTTTGTAATACACACAATGATCAGATTTTGATCTTACAAATCCCAATGACAAAACAAACATGTCAAACTTTTGGTACCACATTCTAGGAGACTGCTTTAACCCATTCAAAGATTTATTCAACTTGCAAACCAATCTTTCTTTACCTTTTTCCACAAAGTGCTCAGGTTGGGATATATAAATCTCTTCTTCAAGATCACCATGAAGAAATGTTGTCTTCACATCCATCTATTCGATCTCTAAGTCATATCTTGCTACAAGTGACAAAAGAAATCTAATGGACGTCAGCTTAGCTACGTGAGAAAAATTTCCCCATAATCAATTCCCCACTGGAATAGCCCTTCGCGAACCAACCTTGCCTTATATTTTCCACACTGCCATTTAGACCTATATTTTCTTTTTAAATACCCATTTGCAGCCCACAACTTTTCTTCCTTTAGGGAAGGGCACCAAACTCCAAGTATCATTCTTTTCTAATGATGCCATTTCTTCATTCATGGCTTCCAACCAAGAGTTTGAATTAGACATTCTAAATGCCTCTTTCATAGTCCTAGGTTCATTAGTGCTAGAAATTAAAGCATAGGCACAAGTAGAATCTATCAAAGAAAACCCATACCTATCAGTTGCTTTCTCTCACAAGTTGACCTCCTCACTTGCTGAGGCTGAGGTTGTTCTTCATCAAACTCTCTGAACTACTTGAGCTCTCCTCGTGATACATTTTGAATTTTCAATTCCTCTTTATTTGGTGTCGAGGAATTTCAACTACATCCTTTTTGTTTTCTAATTTTATCTCTGACTGCAGATCCAAGATAGAAAGCTTCAACTCACGAAAAGATAACACTTCTGCTGTATAGAACCTTCTCCGTATCAGGATTCCAAAGCTTTTATCCTTTTATGCCAGCACTATAGCCAATAAAAATACATTTGACAGCCTTGTTCTCCAATTTAGATCTTTTATCATACAACACATATGTGCATATGCCTCATAGCCAAAAACACAAATATGTCTTGGCTTCTTACTGCATTCATGCTCTCCAAATGTGTTTTCAACAAGAGTGGAATTCGTGAGAACGATTTATCAAGTAACATGCTGTAGCAACTGCCTCAACCCAAACTTCTCCTCTAAGCCAGCACTGCTCAACATACTTCGTGCTCTTTCCATCATTGTCCTGTTGAACATTTCTGCAACTCCATTTTGCTGCAGAGTGTAAGGTGTAGTTTTATGTCTTTAATCCCATGATCTTTACAGTACCTCTTGAAATCATCAAAACAAAATTCACCGCCATTATCAATCCTTAAACATTTTATTTTTCTTCCAGTCTGATTTTCTACAAGGTTCTTAAATTCCTTAAACTGACTGAACACTTCTAATTTACTTTTCAAAAAATAAACAAATGCTCTTCTCAAATAATCATCAATGAACGATACATAGAACCTTGACTTAGACAAAGAAGGAACATTCATTGGACCAAAAGCATCATAATGTATATAATCAAGCAAACCAGAAGATTTGTGAGGACTGGAGTAAAATGAAACATGGTGTTATATACAATGTTCACAGAATTCAAATTCGAGGTTACAATCTTCAAGCCCCTCAACCAGGTTTTTATTCTTCAAGGTTTTTAAACCTTTCTCACCAATGTGGCCTAGCCTATGATGCCAGAGCATAGTCTTTTCTGCTGGAAGTTTAACTTCCATAGAGTTTACACTATCAGAACTTTTTCCTCTCTTTTCCTCCATGAGTAGCTTTTGTGACTTACAGAGACACATTTTTTTGCACAACATGTGCATCAAGCTTATACAAGGTACCAACACGAGCACCTCTTGCTAGCACCATAGAGCCTCTAGTCATCTTGCAGTCATTTCCAAAGAACGTGACTTGCACTCCAATATCATTCAACATACTAACAGAAAGTAAGTTTCGAGTGCACCTGCATATGCATTACATCATTAATTCCCTTCACTCTTCCATCAGGGAATTGAATTTTGACTCTTCCACGACCAACTATTTCCAATGATGAATCATTTGCCAAATACACCTTTCCACCATCGTATTTTTCATACTTCGTGAACCATTCTCTATGAGATGTCATGTGGAAAGATGCTCCAGAATCAATTAGCTAGACATCATCTGATGCCTATGTAGCCAAAGCTGCAATGAAGGCATCTACATCACTCATGAGAAGAATCATTGTCGAAAGAATACTTCTTCTTTTTCTCCTCTTTACAATCCTTTCTGACATGACCAGGTTGCCCACAATTCCAACACTTCACCTTGGATTTCTTTCCAGAGACTTTGATCTCCCTTTGATTTGATTTGGACTTCTTGTCCTTCTTCTTGCTTTTCCTTTGATCTGCCTCTAACAGAAGAGCCTCCTTTGCCATCTCAGAAGATTTTCTTCTCATCTCTTCTGATAACAAAGAAGCAACAACATCTTCCATCTTAAAAGTGGATGTCATACTCCTAATAGCCATCACCAAGTGATCCCAAGAATCTGGCAAAGAACATAATAACAACATACAATGATCTTCTTCATCAATCTTCATGCCCACAAATGTTAACTGTGCAATCAAAATGTTGAATGCATTCAAATGATCAGCAATAGATCCTCCTTCCTGCATTCTCAAAGAGTACAACTTCTTCCTCAAGAACAATTTATTCACCAAGGACTTGCCCTGATAAATAGCTGCCAGTCTTTTCCACAAGGAAGATGTAGTCTTTTCTTCATGAACATTCAGAAGAACAAAGTTTGCTAAACAGAGCCTTATCAACCCCTTTGATTTTCTATCTGCAAGGTCCCAATCTTCTTGCTTCATGCCTGTAGGCTTCGTTCCAGACACAACAATCCACATATCATGATCAACTAACAGATCTTCCATTTTAAGTTTCCACAACTCAAAATTGTTGCCATTGAATTTCTTAATTTCAATCTTTCCTGACGTGCTTGCCATCTTAACCTGTAATTCGAATTACCAAACTTCTACAAGACTCTCACTGAACAGAAATTGACTCAAAAAACCTAATGTACCCACAAGGATAACACAACTGGCCAAGCTCTGATACCACTTGTAAGGAAAGCTATGGTGCGGAAAGAACTCTCCTAACGTCAAAACCTCAGGGAAGAATGCAAAGATACTTTTAAAATTTTCAATTACAGTCCAGTTAAGATACAATTGAAAGCAATAACAGAAACATAGAAATAATTATACACAGATGAACACCAAAATTACGTGGGAAAACCCTTATGGGAGAAAAACCCACCACACCAAGAAAAGCCCCTTTGTATTACAGTAATGGAATTACATATAGAGATCAGACTTATCTTTCTGATGTCAATTTACAATAGCATAATCCTTGATCAACCTTGTACAGAACATTCAAGATTCAAAACACTCAGAATCGAATTCACTGATCACTCATCGAGCTATTCATCTAGCCATTCGTCCAACTGTTCATCAAACCGATCACAAACTTCCATCTCTAAGTATATCCATGACGCCCCTGGTCTGTCGATCTTCCTCTCAGTAATGGCCGCAACAATTCAACTGCTAGCGGTTCCCATTCTGCTCCCTGATTGGTCGAGGACAAACCACGTAGGATGGTCAATCGGTCAAAGGCATTCAAAATGTATTCGCATGTCGGTGACACTAACCGTGTCTCCCCAATGCCACAAGACTCAAACATCGATGTCGCCAAGAGTCATTGCTATCGGCAAGAGGTTCCATCAAGTTCACAAGTCACATCGACCTCAACATTCTCATCGGCAAGACTATCACTATTTTCCAAGAGATCATAACAAAGTCCTCAAGTCATATCGATGTGAACACAGTCGGCAAGACTTAGGCTATCACTGAGAGGTAATATCAAGCCCTCAAGTCATACCGACAACTGACTACACCATCGCTGAGACAAACACTCATCACTAAGACGTCATACTGAAGCCTTCAAGTTACACCGCAATGTTCCACTGTCGGCGAGACTTCGTTCGTCACTAAGACTTCATACTGAAGCCTCCATGTTACCCCGAGACCACCTTTCGCCAGGAGTCATACCAAAAACATCCAATAATAAACATATATAGCAATGTTGGCAAGACTTACGACTATCGATGAAACATCATATCGAAGCAAGCCTTTCGGCCAAGGGTCTCCCTAATGTCTTCGAGGGTAACATTGTTGACAAGACAAGCTTCCATCGCTAAGAGATCTTACTGAGTGTTCAAGTCACCCCGATGACTCCAAGTGAAAAACTGTCGGCGAGATTTCTCTTGTCGGTATGAGACATACCGAACATCCAAGTCTTTCCCTGAAAAATTCTTTCGCCACAAGTCTCCCCGATCACCACTTGTCACCCAGAGTCTCCCCGACATCCGATAAGAATGGCCTGTCGGCCAGAGATCTCCCTGAGCGGAGTGAGATAGAAATTTTCACAGCGATCATCATATCATAACGATAGGTCCATTCGGCAAGACAGTGACAAGGTCTCAGCGACCATAAATTTTCACAAGGTTCCAAAGTTGCTAGTCGGCCAGACATAATGAGTGTCACACCGACTTGGCTCTTTCAGAGGTTTCATCCTGTGAGATTGAGGCACATTATTCCAACATTAATATCATAACTTTAATATTTAAAATTTTATGATATTTAATGTTATTACTACCTTGATGCTAATGATATCTAATATGCAAGATTCATCAATAAATATTCAAATTCTTTTCCCTCAATCATATTTACATAGTATTCATATAAATTCATGACATTAATTTGAACAATATTAGATCAATTTATTCTGATTAGTTGATAGGATTCTTATACAAGAATTCATCATTAGAAAAGTGTCTCACATTGGGAAAATTTCTACCTCTCTGGAATTTTCATCTACCTTTCTATCTATGTTCAAACCTCTTGTTTAACTTTTCCTCAACTTTCAGTACAAATTGATATTCTTCTTCAACTATTTGCATCCTCACCAAAACCAATTCTTCTTGAATGCTTGTTCTTAGACCATTTAAGTGTTGCACAAATTTCTCCTTGCTAGCTTCATTGTGCCCAATTCTAATGATTATCTTATGAAATTATTTAGTGTACTCCTTCATTGAACTTTCTTTTTGCCTTAGGTTTTACAATCTCTTCAGTAATTCTAGCTCATTTAATCAACAAGTATGAATTGATTTTTAAAAAAATTCACTACTCTATCCTATTTTATAATATTTTCCTTTCCTCTCCTATTCCTATATAATTGAACTTCCTTCCACCAAATATCAACATACCCTTTCAACTTAGTTTTTGCAAATCTCACCCTTTCAAGATCTTTAATTTCTTCATACTTAAAGTATTATTTCATATCATTTATCTATTCAATCATTTCCTTAGGATTCAAATCACCTCTATAGTTAGAAATATTAATTCTAGGTCTCTTACCAATCTTGGTAATAACTTTCAACATTTTGAATTGTTTTGGTTCTTCTTCTTCTATAGTTTCTTCATCTCGATCTATAGTGTAACAACCCTGGTGTTCTTCACAGTAAAACTTTCAATGTTTTCACCTCGGGTGAATAAAACATGATGCCATGACATAGCAATACAATTTTTTCTTCTAATAATGTAAATTACATGCATAATTGAAATATCACAGTTTCCAATTTGTCATTGCAATCCAAAGTAATTACTCAAATCTTCCAAAACATAGATATCATATTGAACAAGGATGGCATACAATATTCCATAGAGATTTCATTCAAACATGATAATTTCACCAATTACAATATTCCAAGAATGTACACTATTACAACCACATCTTCACCGAGCTTCGGGGCATAAGATATAGATGGTCAAAGAATCCACCTTTCAAAACCTTGGTCTTTTGTCGCATGTTGAGGAGGAGAAGCATCAGTCAAGCACTTTTCCGCCAACCACAGACTCATATGTGATCCCCCACACATCTATCAATGATAGATGGCCCTACCCTTTGATGAAGGTATTGGTTGGGTAACCCCGTATGACATACCATTATGAGCTTAGTGTTGTATCAAACATGACTAGGATTTATAAACTACACTAGGTATCCCTCATGCATTTAAGTAGACACAGTGAACTCACAGTGGAGTCTCGACTTACACACTATTCCTAGTAGAGTCATTGAACACCCCCACTACTTTTTCCAAAGTGTTCTCACTTAGTATAATCCAACGAAGGTCTACCATTTACCTACACTATGGAAAGCTCATTTTTACTTAAGGCCATTATATCTATGCCTAGGCAATCCTTCTCCATGGGCAAGCTACTCCCCAGGATAACCTATCTCTTAGACAACCTAAGGAAACACAATTCACAAAGCAAAGTACTAGTTCCCTACCTTCACTAGACAACAATCCTGGGAGTAAACTACTAGCCATCTAGCATAATTAAATATCTAGCTATGAGTGTTCCTTAAGCTTGTCTACATTTGATCATATCTAGTATAATAACAATACCTATGACAAGCATTCTCTCTTACCCATGCCCAATCATATCTAGTATAATAACAATACCTATGACAAACATTATCTCTTACCCATGTCCAATCATATCTAGTATAATGATAATACCTATGACAAACATCCCTCCTATCATGGAGTAAATACAAACACAATGCACGACCTCAATCTAAGAGTTGTCATATCAATAAAGGACTCCATTCGAGAGTATCACCTCTTTGTCTTAAAGGGGTTAAAGCTATGAATAAGCCTTTTTCCTTCCATGTTTATTCATATCTAGTATGCAATACTTATGATAAAAATTATCCTCCGATTATGGAGTAATTACAAACAATGCACAAATAAAGTTAATAGTTTCCACTTTTCTTTCAAAGAAAATAATACTTTCCTCTATATGTAAGTAACAACAAGACTAGTTCAATCAATCAAGACACAACTCTTTCAAAAATAGAATAAATAGGAGTAGAATATTCTCATGCCTATGATAAGCTTTCCAATTGTTTGACTACGAACAAAACACTTCTAGAACAACAACTATCTTGATATTGATCCTCCAACAAAGTCTCATAGCCCTTAACTCTCAAGTTGGCAAATGCTACTTCTCAAAAGATAATAAACTCATTCTAATACTTAAGGATTCTCCTCACTATGCTCGGTAGAATATTGCAGGCATAATATAATTAATATGTAGAACTTGCTCAAAAATATTGCATAGAAGAGTGCGTAAACTTGTGTAAAGAAGGTGTCCCAAACAATGAACTCCTTGTTGCTATTTATACAACAAGAAAGCAACTATACTGCCTATAGTTTAGGTATGATAATGATAGAAGCAAACATGCAAAGTAACACATCAAACACAACTTAGAAAGGTGGTGAATAAGTAAATAAAAACTCAGCTTGATTACCAACAGATCAACCCACTTATTGACAACAATTGGAGAATAAATCAACTCTCCATGTGATAGAATTTGACTGCAGACTTCTATGATAAGTAGAACACAAAGGTGGCACGATTTTACTACTAGGAGAAATAGTCAATAACTAAAGCTTTCCACTCACATTAGCATCGACTTAGTCCATGCTAAGTATAGACTCATAAACTCAATTGATTAGACAAAGTCATTGATTGTTTGGAGTATTCAACAACTATTTGATTTGTCACAACAATTCATGGTAATTTTGTTTGACCAAGTCTAAGACAAATAAAGGCATCGACCTCTCCCATATCGACTTAATTGTTAAAGAAATTTGGAGATTTAAGAATGATAGCAAGAGCATAAAAATTGGCCCATGAATACAGTTTTATTCATCTCAAGGTTTCAGCCATTAAGTCATCCATGATTATCAACTTCTAAGACAATATATTAAGCACTATAATCGGCTTCCATTTATTGTTTGAAATTGTTAATTTCAAAGTAATTGATGTTTAAATGAAATCATGTATAAACACATATATACATATACATATATTACATTATATATATAGATAGTATGCATACATCCAAGTTATCATTCTCATTGAACATTATGCATGTATACATTCATACACACACACACACACATATATATTTCTTGAATAAGTGTTAATGCTTACATATGTATATGTATATATATGTGTGTGTGTGTGTGTGTGTGTGTGTGCATATATATTCAATAACAACATGATAAAGCAATGATTCATTCATTATACTAAAGAATACAACAAGATAGAAATCATATAGTAATGATATATATTATCTAATGGTATATATATATATATATATATATATATACACAACTGTCTATTAATGATTTATGCTTACGTGTGTATTTATATATATACAAACATATATATATTATCCATCAACACGATAGTCAATGATCCATTCAATATCTCAATGATCATGTCCTATGTGACCATGACATCATATCACTTGCTTATAAACATATACACATATCTATACCTATGTCGTCATACTCATATGGACATCCCATTATATCTATCATACGTGTATTCTGACATATGTATATTTATGCATATATCCAAACATTCATTCAACCACACAAACAAGCACAATAGGATAAGGAAGGACTCACAAGCTCAAACAGATAATCATCATCTAAGCATGCATTTAGTAGTAATCAAGACCCTTACTAATGTAGACACTTTACGCTAAGGATGACTTACCTACTTCCCACATGATAACCCAACTCAATTATTCTATTGTGGTGTGTGTAAGCTCAGATAGGTTATACTACTGGTTACCTGACCAAGAATTTATCCTAAGTGATACTTACCCTCCGCCTGGAGGAATGAACATATACTTGCATCCACATTCTTAAAACATGTCCAAGGTAGTCAACTATTTAGCAAAATATGCATTGACACATAATACATCTCCAAATTTAGAATATCAACACAATATTCATTTTATCACATAAATGCATTCCTTCAGATAACATGAGATGACATTCATTCATAAAGCAGTGATAACAAAGTGCACACACAATATATTCATCCATTGAATTCACATTTTACCACACATAGTAATAGTAAATAGTAATTACACAATTTGGGGTGCAACATATAGTTTGAGCTCCAAATTCATATCATCACTTTTATCCTTGTGTATAGTGTTTAACCCCCTTATCCTATCTTCTTCCACAACATCCAATCAAACTTTCATTTTACTAATCATATATTTTTTTTTCCATTATTCTAGCTAGATTGGTTAGACCAAGCACCCCTTTGTTAGATGCTTTCCGAGCATATCTAGTGTAATTTCCTCAATTCAATAATTTATCTACAAGATTGTAACTACCCCAGTCAATACTTTGTTGACAACTTCTTGCATGCTACCTCAAGTCAACGATCTATTCACACAAAAATCTATTGGAATGTCATTTCCTCCTAATGGGTTCAAAAGAATTCTTTAATAGTACTTGGCGTGCGGTCAGAGATGGAGAGTCTAGAGGAAGTACTATCTAACCATGTAGTTTAGAGTAGTTCACAGTGTAATTAATATAGAATAGTAAAGAAACTTATCATTGATTCAATATCATAAAATGGCTACAACATATCTCATTGGTCTACCACATTCTTGAATTACAAATTATCTTACAAAGATATAGCAATTAAGCACACTTATCAAATATTCTACCTCTAATTTGATTCCAATTCTTAAGCTAAACTTCTATGTAATAGACTCAAAATACAAAAAATTGATTCTAACTCCAATTACTTTCAAATGAATCCAAGAGATATTTATATAGTAGTTTCATGCTTTAGGAATGATTCATGTTAGCCAAAAAATGTTTTAAATCTTAATGTTTTGTGAAATGTGTTGGTTAAACTAAATCCAATGATGAAGCTCCAAGAGCTAATATAATATTATTTTAATCTAATTGGAGGTTCTTCTAGTCTCATACTACCTTTTGAAATATTTATTTGATCATAAAAATTCATAGGAAGGTCATGCTTGAACTATTCACATTGAATTGATTATGGATTGTTTTGAACTATGATCTCGACATGTTTCTTTTAGTGATAATAATGGTCTAGAAACTAATTCAAAACTCTTAAAATATGGATATAATGTGTGTGAGCTACAAAAAAATGGTTCTCTATCACGAGTTGAAATGAGATTATCCAGTTAAATGCAATTAGTTGCACTGGGATACCTCAACATCATTTCTTACCATAGCATTATTTTTTTATGGTTAATATGTGTTTTCATTTGAGAATATTATAGATAGTTCAAGTGGTTCACATTTTTATCTTGATAGAATTTAGATCATTCATTGCATGTTTCAACACATTTTTGGGTTAATCATGGGTGAAATTAGCCTAGGCTATCTATTTTTCGTCACATGGTGTAGCTATCATAATTTTGAATCTTTTGGATGCAATCAACCCAGGTTCTCTAATTTTCACTCATATAAATGGCAAAGATAGATGTTGAACAATATCCTTTTGCAAACTTCATCCTCAAAAGTAATGTTGACTTTTTAATTGGGATATAAAATGGTGGTGAAATATTTTATAAAAAATGAGTGTATTATTATCTCAAAGTGGGATATAACATCATGGATAGTTGACTTGACTTGATAAAACAAGCTCAACTCTTTACCAAGTCAATATCACGATTCTTGAAATTTATAAAACTACATAAGAGAACAAGCTATCACTCAAGAATAAACCTTTTGTGGATGATTGGAGCTCCCTATCAAGCAAATGAGTTGCCACAAACAAGTTGTTCAATGCCCAATATAAATAGTGGTACTACTCCTGTGGATTAAGGGGAGATGTAACATTATTATACATAATCCTAAGTGTAATAGGATAATATTTTAGATTTGTACTTCCTAGATATAATAGAATTTAAATAATGAACTAGAAGATGAGTTGGACAATTATTTTCATATTGATAAATATGCATATTTCAATTGAATGGAATACAATTCACTAAATATTTTTCTACTTGTCTAATTCCTAAACATTTCATTGAATGCTCTAAAAGTGCATATGCTAATTAATGTCAAGAGGCATTGTGCAATGGAAACATAGGGTGGTAATGATGTGAGTGTGATAACAAAATATCTTACTATTTATTTTAAATTTGACAATCATTTACAAGTAAAAATATTAATATTTAACAATAAACATAATAATTTTTCAAAATAATTAGTGCATAAAATTTATGTAGCCATCTATATAGTAAACAAAATAATTCCAAAGTAAAATAAAATAGCTCAGACTTGTCATCTCTCAATATTTTTTGGATGGTTGTATTGAAGATGTCTATACTAATTATAAGACACTATATAATGAGAGAATAAGATTGATAAACCCTTTCTAATCAAACTAAAATATTAGGGAAGGACCACTACCTATTAATTATAAAAAGTAACATGAAAAAGATGATTGATAAACCCTTCTTAACAAAGTTGCTTCACCATCTCAGGGCTAGTACCTATCAATTATAAAACAAGATAAGCTGAGAAAGCATGATTGGTAAGCCTTTTCCTACAAAACTATTCAATCAGTCAAGGACTAGCAACTATCATAAATAAATAAAATACTAATTATAAACACAATATAATGAGAAAATAGGATTAATAGACACTTTCTAACCAAGAAGGATTACTACCTATTAATTATAAAAAGTAGCATGAGAAAGATGATTGATAAACCTTTCCCAACAACACTACTTCATTGTCTTAGGACTAGTACCTATCAAATATATAAAACATGATAAACTAAGAAAGAATGATTGATAAGGACTTACCTACAAAACTATTCGACTGACCAAGGACAAACATCTATCATTAAAAAAACGTAATACTAATTGTAAAACACAATATAATGAAAAAATAAGATTGATAAGTCTTTTTTTACCAAACTAAAGTATTGGAGAACTACTATAACACAAGGAGTCCATCAACCATGACAAAATTCTTGAAGATTACTAGGGGAGAGGACTCGATAGTTGAGCACCCTAACTTCACGCTTCTCAAAATCCTACGTGGAAATTTCAAATTACTCCCATTTTTTACAGCAACTTACTTGGCAAGTCCCATGCTTATAACTAAGGTTTCAAGGCCACATCATCAAATATGATGCCACATCAGCATGTTTTTTGTTGAGGTGTCCAAAAAGGCCCCAAAAAAAGTGAGACCAATACTTGTGCACTAAATCATGTTTTATTAGTGCGGTGATGTGGCATCACATGATTTGTTGCTTTTTAGATCTAAGGAATACATTTCATTCAATTATGGGTAGTCATCATCAACACTAACAACTTTAAAATCACAACTATCGGTCCAATATTATTAAAAATATTGGACATTAAATCAACAACTACTATAACAACTATTGGAATGTGCTCACGGACTTTTCCCCTACTAATTAATTATAAAAAAATAGCATGAAAAAATGATTTTCTAATAGAAACACTTCACCCTTTTAAAACTAGTAGGTACCTATCAATTATAAAGATGAGTATGGTTGATAAGCCCTAATAATATTGGACATTAAATCAACAACTACTATAACAACTATTGGAATGTGCTTAGGGACTTTTCCCCTACTAATTAATTATAAAAATGGCATGAAAAAATAATTTTCTAATAAAAACACTTCACCCTTTTAAAATTAGAAAATTAGTATGTACATATCAATTATAAAATGAGATAAATATGAGTATGGTTGATAAGCCCTAATTTTTTAGGCCGAAGGCGTATCCAATTTGAAAGAGAGCAACCTCTATTTTAAGATCAATGGTCCACCTCTCTCCACACGACCTGGCCAACGATTGAAATCCTTGCTGCCGTTGATCATCTTCTGCAGACAAAAAGTACGAATCCATTTACGCTGGTAAATGCAGTGCTTGTTTCTGATTAATGTGAGCTTCGTGAAATCACAGAGAAAGTACTTGTGAAAAGACAGAGAAAGCACGTGGACATCACAAAGAGGAAGGCTTCACGCAGGAGCAGCTTCTCACATTCTAGCGGAGGCGTCTGGCAAGCAGACTGATGTTGCCGAGCAAGTGCAAGAAGGCTTGGTGATAATAGACAAGATGACAGGCAAAAGCAAGGGTTATGGATTTCTGACCTTCAAGCACCTCGATGGAACCCTCAATGCCCTCAAGAACCCTAGCAAGATCATTGAAGGCCACATGACCATCACACGCTTGGCTTCCTCTCAGCCAAGTGCCATCGATGTTTCCGACCCCAAAATTTTCGTTGGTAACGTCCCCAGTGACATGCCCTCTGATGGCATAAATTACATAAATCTTTGATGGATTGTTATTTTCTTTAAACAATGGCATACGTTGCAACGGTATTTGTAGTTTTGAAACTTTTTCTATACAAATTTTCCTGAATAGCATTAGTTTTTAAACGAATTTCAAAATACAGAGGAATTAGGCTGTGGCAGGGGTTGCATGACTTTCGTAGCTATTGCCTGAAATTAGAAGCAATTTCCAATGAAAATGGCTTCATGATACAAGAATTTTTTTCTCTTGGCTTGCGACTTGCAGAATTATGGCCCTAGAAGTAGCAATATAAAAAATTAACTATGGTTTAGCTAAGATTTATGGCCCATTTGAGTAGCCAATTCTGTCACACCATTTTTGAGCCTTGGTAATGGTGTGCAAGTAGGAGAAATTGAAGTTCATGCCCAATTACTCTCAGAAGACAAGCTAAGATTTATTGGAGAGCTAAAGCAGGAGGGCATGACTGCCATGGTGGGTGATGGAATTAATGATGCACCGACATTAGCAGCGGCAGATGTGGGGATAGCTATGGGTGTGGAAGGCTCTGTGGTAGCCATGGAATCTGCAGACGTATTTCTCATGTCTAATGACATAAGGAAGATTGTTGGTGCAGTGAAAATAGGGTGGAGATCAATGAGGACAATATACATAAATGTTGCATTCTCGATATTGATTCAGGAGCAACATGAGACTACGTGTTTGGACAAGAAACGAAACAGTTGTTTCAATACTAAAATTTCCATTTTGCATGGGTTCATTAGCTTAGGATTTTATAAAAAGACAATACCCATCTGTGTTTCCTACTTCAACTTGCACAGGCAGGAAGAGCCAAATTATGGAGCAAGTTTCCTCCTCCCCTTGTGAATTCCCACTCCTCAATGATATTACCAACATAGCTAAGGAAGGATCTACAGACCTTTGGAAGGCTTGTCACCAGATTTTGCACAGGAGGATGGACAACATCTCTTTTCATCATTATTGTTGAAATTATAGAAAGATTGGCCTACACTGGTATTTCTTCCAACTTGATCACATATCTCACAATTGTACTGCAACGGATCACTGCTACTGCTGCAAAAAATGTTAATCTCTAGGGGGCTCCTGTATCCGACATGATCTCCATCCTTTGAACCCAAGCCATTAATTGAGTGTGGTATCGCCATGATGTTTCAGTCGGATCACAAATGGATAAACTCCTCTATAGGCGGAGTTGTTTCCTCTAATTGGAGCATTTGTTGCAGATTCCTTTTTGGGCCGGTATTGGACTATTCTACTATCATCTCTTCTTTATGTGCTGGTTAGTTTGCTTGGAACCCAAATCCTATTTTTCTTGCATTATGTTTTATTATTAGAGAATTCTGCATTTTTAACATACAGAGTGCATTCTTTTGAACTAAATGGCAACCCAATTCAGATGTATACAACAACCATATTAAGCTTTCAGGAAGTCCACCAGAGCTTCAATCACTTGTAGAAATATGGGATTTAGCATCTTTAAGATAGCAAAGATAACATTTTTCTCAACGATATTGTAAAAGGAAAAAAACCGAAGTTGATCTTTGAGTACCTTTCTCCAATATTAGCCTATAATACATGTAATCTTTTTGTATAAAATTTGAAAAGATATGCTTACCATTTCAAACTCCTAATGATATTTCCAGTTGCTTAAATTTTTCCATGCTTTTGGCTAAGTGCATTTGTTCACAATAAGAGGTTACCTTGTTGAATATCTCGTTTAGGACTTTTAGTTAGGAATTCAGAACCACCAGGAAAGCGAGTATCTTTCAATTTGATATTTTAGTTACCTGGAAAGAAAGTGCCTTGCTGAAGATCTAAGTTTGGGCTTTTAGTTATAAACTCATGCACAATTAAGAAGAACAAAAATTTGGCTTGGTTTTCTGTTTGATTTACAAATAGTTGGGCTTTCGAGAAAATGGCTAAAACTAATTAGTGAGATGTTCTCTGGCTACAGGGGTTACTCTGTTTAACTTTTTCGGGCTTCTTTGACGTTCCTTAGTCCATCCTCGTGCAACGAAACATCAATTTTTGGCTCTAGACCTTCAGTGTTTCAGGTGAGGTTTTTCTTTGTTTCCCTATACATGGTTGCTCTTGGTGAAGGAGGTCACAAACCTTGTTTAGAAGCATTTGATGCAGATCAATTTGACTTCTGTTTAATAACAGTAAATTCCACGAGCCATTTGTGGGTTTGTATGAAAACATGATGAACCAAGTCAATTGAAACCTTGAAAATAGCTAAGGGCTAAGGGACAAAAGAAAATGCTAATGAAAAAGTTACATATTTTTGAGGGTGCAAACTATGAAATATTAACTTATAGATAACTTAAAAATCTGACTGTCAGAGAAAGGAACATAAAATTTAATCATGAGAATTCCACAGATTCTTCTCAGCCGGAGCTTCGGTATGTCTTAGTGTGACCCAACAGAGCAGGGTGGTTTCTTATGAGCTCAAGAATTTGTAATGAAACTTGGTACTTCTATTTGGGTTGCCCTCTTCACAATTATAGCCCATCTGAATAAACCTTAATAAATATTACAAAAAGAGAAATTGAACAAATCAAGATTTTCTTATATACCTCATATATCGGATGACAGATTCAGAGGATGATGCTTCTACGAATGCCTCAGCTGCCGCCATAGAAGCAACATTCCTCCTTTTTAAGGAATCCTGGGAAAAGAGACAAGAGATAAATAATCAACAATCAAAAACCATGTAGGCTATTGATGAAAATGTTGGGCATGACAAGGAAACTATGCTGAAAGTAAAAGCTTTTGAAGCTGTAGATAAAGCAATTGGTCAGTTGGTCCTTGTGAGTTTTGGGGAAAATAGCTCTATCAAAATAGGTTTCTTCTTTTTTGCACCCCCTTTATCAAGGATTTTTCTTGCATTTAGTATTTAAATGAGGATACATTTTGACCTTACTTTTGTTTCTTTGCCCAATAATTTGGATGTAATTTCCCCTCGTATTCCATTTGATCAAAGCAAATGTTTGTGGACTCTTTATGTTTTAATTTCACAGATTTCTGTTGTATTTATTTAACTATGTTCCTATATACTGCATGTGTCGAGCTCAATCAAGTTGTGAAAATAATAGTAATTGAGACTCACAGCAGGTACTATGTAGCCACTAAATTTTTGGGAGATTTTTTTGAGGCCAATGGCCCCGTAATTTTGGATCTAAAATCTGAAGTGATGTGTAAAAATGGAGGGAAGACAAAATTTGCTGCCCTCTAGTCTATCTACATTGTAATTTTAAATCCTAAACTATAGCTGCTATGCGATTTGAAGAGAAAATTCTAAATTATGCACCATGTCAATTACATGGGACCATCTACACCTCCAAAATATTAGTACTAACCAGTTGAATGGGACTATACTGTCTGACTGCAAGTGAGCTAAACAAAATTAGCAATAGCATTGGCAAAAAGAATTGGTAAAAGCTAAATCAAATCTCCTAAGAATTGATCACAATAAGCGAAGCTGGTTTCCTCTATTTTCAAATTGTAATATGTACATTATGTAAATAGAAATTTAGATGTTAATGTGACAGAAGGAGGCCAGCTTTGCATCTTTAAAGTTTTTTTACTTTGTTTTGGTGTATAATTTCTTGAATATTGAGTTGCTCTTGTCAAGTTCGCTGGACTTAGTAGCCTTTACTCTTAGTGTTGTCCCATGATTATTAGTCTCTTGAATCCTCTTGCTAGATATGTAAAGGTGAGGTGAGGCTATCGACCTCTTATTGTTCATAGGGTTGGGGTGATTCCTTTGAACAATTAGGTGTAACCCTTATATCTGTTTGAGAATTTTCTTTAATCACAGCTGAGCTTTGAAGTCAAGCATCCTAGTAAATGTGGGTTAATGTTGGACCTAGAAGCCTCTACATCACAAAATCATCTTTTTCCCTATTATTATGTTTGGAAAGTCCCCTTTGAAGTCTAACTTGAACTGGATTATAATCAAATTACAAGGAGAATAATGGGAGCTGCAGTGTGTCCCAACCTAGCGAATAGTGGCAAGAAGTATCTCGACTTATAATTAAATTAATTCTCTACCATCTCTATCTATAAAAATTGATAATCTTCCTCTCTATAATTGATAATGTTGGTCCTTGCTAGCAAAGGTTGTCTGTCAAGTGACAGAGGGATTGTACAAAGAGATATTAAGCCCTCCTATCTCTTTATTCACAAGAAATCCCAGTAAATTAAAAAGTTACAAACTTTGGACTGAGGAGAATTGTATCACAAACAATAGATCCTTGTTGCAATCCTAATGTGGTAAGATCTGCTTACACTGAGCCCAGAGAGATTTGATTGGACATAGCTATTGGTAATTTGCTACTTCTGACTAAGTGTATTGGCTTAATTTCAATTGTTTCTGTGCTTGTGTACATTCAAGAAAATGTTGGGTGGGGTTTGGGTTTTGGCATTCCAACTATAGCCATTAGAATAGCATTCTTTGTTTTCTTGTGTGGGACAAGAATGTATCGACATAAACTGCCTTCTGCAAGTCCAGTAATTTGAATTGCTCAAGTTTTTGTTGCAGCGATTTGCAAGTGGAATGTTTCTAAGAGTATTGCTTCTCATGGAGAACAAAAATTGTATGTAACTCCAGAATTTTGCAAGGGTGAAACAAGAAAGCTTATGCCCACAAACCACTTCAGGTAATCCTCTTTCTACATGGTTATATGCATGTAATTATATTGCTGCATGATCCAAAGCATCGAATGAAAAACATACACAGTTGAATTTGGAAGCTACCTTATCAATGTTGTTGTGTGTCAATTGAAAGAATCACAAATAACCCTAGTTTGTTTTGTTTTATTATCAAAATTTATGGTTTTTAAAATTGAATGGAAAAACTCTAAAAAAAATTATCTGTTGTTTTGTAGGCTTCTTGACAAAGCTACAGTCACAACTGGTTTAGACGATGAAAATAAAACAAATATTGATTAGAGGCTATGCAGTGTCACACAGGTTGAAGAGGTGAAACTTGTTATAAGGTTACTACCCATTTTGGTGTCTTGTTTGATGTATGGGATAGTTTTTCAACAACCTTCAACATTTTTCACAAAACAGGGTGCCACAATGTATAGGAGGATCAGTGGAAATATTGAAGTTCCTGCAGCAACCTTGCAGCTCTTTATTAGCTTGACAATTCTTGTGTTGTTGCCCATGTATGATAGAATCTTTGTTCTACTTGCCAGAAGTATAACTAGAAATGAGCGTGGTATAACATTGCTTTAGAGAATAGGTGTTGGTATATTCTTTTATGTTATTGCCATGGTCGTTATATCATTCATAGAAATGAAAAGGCTCTAAGCAACAAAGGAATATAGATTGGTAGCATTTTTTGGATGCTTCCACAATACATTATGTTTGGCATATCTGAAATGTCTGCAATGATAGGCTTGCAAGAGTACTTTTATGATCAGATGCCTGACACAATGAGAAGTTTGGGAATTGCTCTTTATTTGAGTGTATTTGGAGTTAGCAATTTTTTGAGTAGTATTCTTATTTCTGTTATTCAGAAAGTGAGCAGCACAGGCAATAAATGGAACTGGTTTGCGGACAACCTAAACAAAGCACATTTGGACTACTACTGGCTTTTGGCTGCATTGAGTGCACTATTTCTATGCATCTATCTTACTTTTTCCAGTTGCTTTATTTACAAGAAAGCATGGAGCAATGATGAAGCGATATCCTGATCGTCAAGCGCCTTGCCCTGTGTAATTCTATGATGACCTTATCAACCCTAGTAATATGTAACATGCAACATACATATGAAAATATTGTATTATATATGTGCCAAACTCTTTCGTTGGAACATGAAGTCCCTATGAATTAGAATATCAAGAATTATTTTCCTTCTATTTCAAATTATGATCATAGGCATTGGAAGAGTAGTTGCATTTTATGATGCCAAAAATAAAAGCATAGAAATTCACACTGATGCAGCATAAGGTACGCATGAAAGATTGAATTAGAAACAGTTAAAAAGTTGGTGATCACCCGAAGTCCAATATAAAATGCAAGATCTGTTGACTTGTTAATCATCAGGGGTAACACCTTTGTAAATTTCCTAAAATATTTTTAGTTTACACGGTTATGTGGCAGTTCTTCTTGTTTATAAAATAAGAATGTAAACATTCTTATGTAAGGCAATGAAATATAATAATAATCTATTTCTATTCTATTTTGCTTGGGCGTAACAAGATCAACTAGTCTCGTAGGCAATTTCCTCTTGTACTATTATTATATTATTAATTTTATTTTATATTAACATATAAATTGTATATAATTTAATCAGTATTATATAAAAAATATATATATAATATAATAATTTTATTTTGTATTAAATAAGAATATAATAATTATTAAGTAGTAATTTTAAAAATGTTTTATATATATTTAATAATATTATACATCATGTAATCTCTTATATAGAATATATATAATATATTAATTATATTGTATATTATATAAAAAAATAATATTATCAAATATTAATTATAATAACTTATTATATGTATTTACAAGTGGTTGAATGGGATATTTTTTAATTTTATGTAATATTGATTAAATTATATATAATATGTATGTTAATATAAAATAAAAAAATATACATTATATATTAATTATGCTGATATATACATAGTAAAGGATATCATAAGCTAATATATACCTATGGTAAAGGATACCGTAATGTTAAAACCTAAATGTGCTTGTTATTAGGATCTTGGCTGCAATTTTCATTTAATAAACATACTTAAAACCCTCATCGAAACCTTATTTTCATGTTGCAGTTCACCAAATTGGAGAAGAGAAAGGGCAATAACAGCAAGGAAGAGTGGAGGGGAAACCAAAAGCGGCGGGGAAGGTAGCAAAAAACCACAAAAAATAGCTGAAAAAATGGCGAGAAATGATGAATAACTGAGATTCGTTTACATGTGCTGCAAGAAGGAAAGCATGAGAACAAACAAGTAAATAATGGCCTACACATTCCAGAAATAAAACTCAAGATTATGCACAAATTGTGTCGTGTTGTTAACGATGCCAATGAGACAGATATTGCTTCTGATTCCAACATGCCTTGCAAGTCTCATTTGTATGATGCCACAACAATTGGAGAGGATGACATAGTATGAACTCTGAAATTTTCTTCAAATGAAGATGACAAATAAAGTGTATGAAGATGATTATGCAATTGCAGATCTTGAAGATGATAGTGAAAAATATCTTGAAGATGATCATCACCCTGCGAAAAAGTGAATTGGGAAGAGTGGAAAGGTGACTGGCAATTTCTTGAACGCAACAAAATGACATAAGAAAATTAAAAAACTGGGAAAAAGAAGGAATTCACAAAAGAAATAGCAATTTTCTGGAGATAAATCTTGATGAGATTAAGTTACAACTCTTATCTTCCACTCTGACATATCTTCTAGTGCCTGTAGATAACTCCCAACTTGCATTTCCTTTTCTGGTGATAAAACCTTGGCTATGTCTATGACATAATTAGAGCTATTTCTTAGTATCGGTATTGTTAGCAAGTCATTTGAGTTCAGATTTTTTTTTAGATCGGGTTGGAGGTCAGAATTTGTGATTTGGATGATTGCAAAACATATTGGTAATTTAAATTGATGTAACAAAAATGCAAATAAAAACAAGGATGCTATTGAGAAAGCTTGCTTACCCATTTCCTTGAGTGTTTTATGGTTGTTATGTGCTTCTAGCTTAGAGTTGATGCATTGATTTTATTAAATTTAATCTGATCTGGAGACAAACCTAGTTGGTTAAAGATGAAATATTACAACTTCTGTCGTAGTGCTATCATATTCCTAAAGTTCTACAACATCCATAATGTAAGTACCTAGCCAATTAGGAGAGATGCTCACCAGATTTTGTAAATTATCTATCTATTCTCATTTGAACAGTGCATTGTAAACCAATATTGACTGCACAAAAAATCAAAAAGTAATAGAAAAACATTAATTTTGTAGAAAGAAGGTGCAATTTAGAGCTTAGATTTTGTTTGGAAAATTGAAAAATATGAAAATCAGTCATGAGTTTGAAATCCTATATTTCGTTCAAGGTAATGTAAGGTTGGCATGACCAAGTTTTAAGGTCATGTGTCTATAAGGTCAACATGGCCAGGTTGATTATGACAGTTTTCCTCTTGGTTTTTTCTGTCTACATCAATATTCTTTTTCTACAATATGTTAGTATTATTTTCAAACATTGTGACTTAAAGACCATAACTGCATTTAAAGTAAATTGACCTTGAATATAAATACTTTCTTTCAAAAATACTTTTAAAGGGGTTTCTTTTTAATGTAACGAATAGTGGGCAAATATCTCTCTTTCAAAAGAATATCACAAGTCTTATTTTTGAAAATTTAGTCTAATAGCAACCAATTGCTAACTAAATAGCCCATAAAAAATACCATGCTAACTATACATTATCTTTTAACGACAACTTCCCCTTTCAATTACTATGTTCTGCAAAGCCAAATGAAAGAAACCCTAAGCCCAAACTACTCAACCATCATAAAAAAAGACAATACTTATCAAGAAACACTTTCATATTCAACAACATAAGTCTCACATTAGTGTAGTCTCTGTCAGTCAGCCACCAGAGGCAATTACTGGTAATATCATAGACTCTCCTACATACAAAATGATGAAACCCCCGAAAGAAGCTCAACACCCTAGCATTAATGATAAATGTATGTCCCTCACAAAGATTGAGGATTGGAGATAAACCTAGAGAAAGAGAAAGAAAATATCTTTTCCACTTATGCAACTTTATATTATGTGCTCTCCACATCAAAAATAAAAGGTCAAAGTTCTCCATATTTTACTTCTACTCCTGAATTGACCTCATCTACTGCACAAATTTACCCAAAAAAAAACTTTTTTAAAGAAAATATCTTTTCCACTTATGCAACTTTATATTATGTGCTAAAATCTCTTTTCCACTTATGCAAACTTTATATTATGTGCTCTCCACATCAAGAATAAAAGGTCAAAGTTCTCCATATTTTACTTCTACTCTTGAATTGACCTCATCTACTCCACAAATTTACCCAAAAAAATACTTTTTTATCCATATTGACCTTCCACACCTCTTCGGCGTACCCATTACACACCAAGGTGCAATTGCTAGTAATATTGGACATTAAATCAACAACTACTGTAACAACTATTAGAATGTGCTTAGGGACTTTTCCCCTGCTAATTAATTATAAAAATTAGCATGAAAAAATGATTTTCTAATAGAAACACTTCACCCTTTTAGAGAAACACTTACCCTTTTAAAACTAGTAGATACCTATCAATTACAAAACGACATAAAGATGAGTATGGTTGATAAGTCCCCCTACAAAACTATTCGCCCGGCGAAGGACAAGTCAATCTTCTTTACCCTGAGCTACAGGGCAAGGGCAAGGTCTAGTATCATCTACACAAATCGATCTCGTTGACCCCTAAACTCTAGTCATCGATCAAATATCGAACTTCTTTAACCCTAAACTACAGGGCAGAGACTTCGTTCGTCAATAAATACTGAACTTGGAGGAGAGCTTGATACCTAGGAAGCGTGAGAGCAAGCGCGGAATAGAAAGAAATATGGAGGAGAGTTTGATAGTAAGCGTGAGCATAGCGGCGTTGTTATTGTTGTGGTGGGGAACATGGGCATTGAAGAAGCCACGGAAGTTGGCGCTGCCGCCGGGGCCACCGGGGCTGCCAGTGATTGGAAACCTGCACATGCTGGGAAAGCTTCCCCATCGCAGCCTGCGAAAGCTTTCGCAGGAGCACGGGGAATTGATGACGTTGCAGCTGGGCTCAGTGCCCACCGTGGTGGCCTCGACCCCGGAGGCGGCGAAGCAGATTCTCAAGACCCATGACCTCAATTTCGCCGGGCGGCCACCCATGAGCTTCGGGCACGAGGTGGTGTACGGGTCCAAGGGCGTCGCCTTCTCCTCCTACGGCGCATATTGGCGCCAGCTGCGCAAGATCTTCACTACCCGTCTGCTCAGCCCCCGGCGGATCGAATCTTTCAGACACGTGAGAGAAAGCGAGACGTTTGCCATGGTTGACGGACTCCTCGAGCACTGCCAATCCGCCTCCTCCGCTCCTGTTAATATCAGCAGGCTGGTGGGCATCCTCACCAACAATATGAACTGCCGTATGTCCTTCGGGAGAAAGTTCTCGGAAGAGGAGATTGACAACAGAGGGTTCAAGGACATGATTCAGGAGGTCTTCTACCTCAGCGGCGCTTTCAATGTGGGAGACTTCATTCCTTGGCTGCAGTGGATGGATCTGCAGGGCCTCGTCCGCCGCCAGAAGAAGGCGCACAAGACGTTCGATGCGTTTATTGAGAAAGTTATACGTGAGCATGAGCTACACCATTTGCATGGCGGCCAAGACGATTTTAATGCTGATTTTGTCCACGAACTGCTTGCCCTCACGCGCCTTGACGATGACGACGAGATGAAAATTACACGGGAAACTGTCAAAGCTGTCATCTTTGTAAGTGCAAGCTGCTCTTCCTTTCCATTGACTTGAAAACCTCGTGATGTTGGCTTTCTAGTATATATATATTTATTCTTTTCGAGGTGTTTATTTAATAATCAAATTTTCACATAAAAGTGTAATAAAGACATGGAGAAAAATATCTCTCAGATTTATTTTATATATATATGTTAGTTTAATTTATTTCGAAAATTAATCAAGAGTGAAATTTTCACCTCATTAATGAAGAATATGTAACAAAAATCAAACTACACTATTCATATTATTAGATGTATTTCCTATATTGATTATTAGATCTCCATTTGTATATTGAGTCTATAATTCCATCTTTTGTTTTATTAAATTTGGTAAAAAAGTCAAACTTTTAATGAGAAAGATAAATATTGTGATGATCTATAAATCTTCTTCTTTAAATGGTTATAGAAGACTATTTCAGTTTTTCGTTTTCAATAAAAAGAAATGAATGGAGACGTACCAAAGGTAAATAGAAAAAATAATATATGTTAATAATATATAAACTAACACTAACAATATAACTTTTATAAACTACTACTTAATAATATAGCTTTTATACATAATATAAACAATTTTATTAATATGCGATCATGGTATATATTTAGTTATCTTATTTGTTATAATTTTTATTGTTCTTTTCAAAAGTAGCTTTATATGTTAGTATTTTATATATAAATATTATTATAATAATTTTTAATTAAATGTTATATTTGACAGGTTGTTTTGGTGGCTGGAAGTGACACTTCTACAGTGGCATTGGAATGGGTAATGTCTGAAATATTATTGAATCCTTCAATTGGAAAGAAAATTCAAGAAGAGTTAGATAGGGTGGTGGGACCTCAACGCAAATATGTAGAGGAGTTGGATCTTCCAAAACTAGAGTACTTGATGGCCGTGGTGAAGGAAACATTGAGAGTCCATCCACCAGTACCTCTTCTTATTCCACATGAATGTATTGATGATTGCACTATTTTTGGTTATGATATTCCAAGCAAGTGTCGTGTAATAGTGAACATTTGGGCCATTGCTAGAGATCCTACTATATGGGAGGACGCTGATGTGTTCAAGCCAGATAGATTTGTTCGCAACCCTATTGATGTCAAAGGCCAAAATTTTGAGGTTCTACCCTTTGGATCAGGGAGGAGAGGATGCCCTGGTCAACTTCTAGGGTTTACTGTTGTGGAGCTTGCGTTGGCAAATCTATTGCATTGCTTTGATTGGAGACTTTCAGATGGAATGGATCCAACTGATTTAAATATGGTAGAACAATTTGGGTTGTCCACACCAAGGACAGAAAATCTCTTTGCTATTCCCATCCCTCGCCAAAAAATATGATGCTACTTCTCTTATTAGGGTTATATATTCATTAAAAACTTCCTTATATGTGTTCTTTATCTCTAGGCATTATCCTAAGTTATAACTTATTAGTGGTGTTACTAGAGATGCCACTATGTTATATGTCCTTGATGTGTTCTTCATCCTCATATTTTAGATATTTCACTAGTTATTATATGTGTGAGTAAAGATGCATATTTGTGAGAATGTAAAATTATTCATTAGTTTCTTGAGTCGGGGCCCCTATAGATATCCCCAACTACTTGATCTTAAAATAGTTAAAAAGAAACTATACAAATAAGATACATATAAAATATTACAAACAAATATGTATTTGCTTTCAATTTACAATGTTTAATTGAAAATGAATTTTAAGTTATTTGAAATTACTACACTTATTAAAATTAAAAAACTAATACAATTAAATATAAATATATATTCGTCATATAATTAGAATAACTTTTAATTGTATACAATAATTTGAAAGTAAAATTGAAAACTCTTAAATAAATTACAATCTATCTATAGGCTTCTTGGACCACGTTCTTCGTCTGCACACATCTTGAATCTCCAAGTCATTGTCATATGTCGTCATCCATGTTTACCAAAAGGACGAGATCTGATCTTTTAAAGCAACTGGTTCAAGTAGCATTCATTGCCACCGTCACACGGCTGTTTCCCAAAAGCTTCAATAATACAACTCTGAGTTTTGTTGTACAGCAACTGCCTGCTAATATGTTAGACAGTACAGCCAGATCGCCAGACAAATTCATCCAAAATTCGGACAACGTACATCTTGTCATTAATTAAATGAATTTGTTTTCTCTCTGCAGAGACAGGAGAGTTTAGAATGGCTATACAACGACATAAAATTCAGACAACGTACATTACTTGTCATTAAATGAAATTATTTTCTCTCTGCAGAGACAGGAGAGGTTAGAATGGCTTATCAAGAGTATGCGTTAAAAGAAAAGGACTTTTCAGCAAAACATATTTTGTTTAGTACGAGGTATTTTCCACAGCATGTTAAATTGTGATATTGTTATCAGAATTCAATCGTGTAGTATTGGGATGGGTGACCTTCCTAGAAGGCCCAATGCTTCACCTTATGAGCATCACCTAGATGCAATGACTACTAAGTGGACCATTCACTATCATGAGAGATGGGTTCTTGTGAACCACTACTCATGAAACATGGATCAATGAGTTTGACTTGTAAAACTACATGGTTGAATCTTGATAACAATATCACAAAGCATATTTTGTTCTCAGCTTCATCAACATTGTGTTTTTAAGCAGGGGAGGGGAGGTTAAGCGACGACTCAAATAGTTTGGTTAAATTCAACTTAAAATATTTTAAATTATATGTTAGGGTCTTATATTGAAGGATAAATTTTAATTTTAATATAGATATTAAGAATATTTATTTAAATATTATATATTATTATTATTTAAATATTAGAATATTTGGTATATTATTATGTGTATTTAATAATAGTTTAGAATATTGTGTATGATTGTTTATTGTTTTTAAGTTTTTATTATAAAATTGGTAAATTATAATTAAAGAGGAAGATATTTGTTCAATAAATTGTCAAAAATAATTAATAATTTAGAAAAGGAGATTTCATTTTCACATGTAGAGTTCATTTTTGTAGGTTTAGATATCAATTTCAAATATATAGAGAGATAGACACACATATATATGTATATATATATTTGTGTGTATGTGTGTATGTAACACATACATATATGTACATACATACATACATATATGTATATGTATAATGTATATGTGTATGTATGTATGTATAGATGTATGGATGTAAGCATTAGTGTGTTGTGTGTGTATCTATGTGTGTGTAAACAACAATTCTAGAAGATGTAGTAATAGACTACATGAACAATACAAATATGTTAGAGCTAAATAAATTTATTCATTCATGACAAATTATTGTCAAATAAATAACGTATAAATATGAATTAAACATTTCATTACAATATGTTGTTCTGCCAAGTCCAATTGCTTGTTAGAAAATAAAATAAAATATTTGAGAACAAATACAACCTTTGTATGAGATTGTACTGAAGAAATTATTGGGTTTTCATCTTCTAATCTCCAAATCTAGAGGTTTTTGCCCTCGAATCCTACATTTAAACACAAGTTTCAACTATGACATACACTATTAAATAAACAAGTAGATTTCTCAAAGGTAACCAAGAATACCTCAATATATAGCACTAATAGGACACAAGTTTTCAACACCTTACTTTCCCTCTCAAAGATAACAATTAAAATATGAATGCAATTTTTTCCCCAAAATAACCCCCACTTTTTTATGAATACCAAATGTTAACTCCTCATAATATCTTGTCATAGAATTTGTCATGAAGAAGCTACCAAGCATGGTGGTTGCCACAACATTTTTATGAAAACCTACATGACCTCCATATTACTTATTATTATTTTAATTGTTGCTACTAAACCATGGATCTTTTACTAATTTTTTTATATGTCTATTGAAAAAAAAAACAATGCACAAATAAGTTAATTAATTAAAAAAGGATGGTACATGTAGGAGGATCAAATTCACATGTGCACAATTGATCTATGTTCACATATAGTTTCATAATTTAGAAAGAACAAGCACCTTAATTTGTTTGATTAGATTTAATTTTAGAAAGCAAGTAACAATATATCGTTGTAATCATTTGAGACTCTTCTTCAACATTGAGATACAAATTTAGTTTTTATTTCACTTTTATCCTATCAAATACACATTTTCGACTCATATATCTATATCTATTTACTATTATTTATTTATAGTTAATTAATTTTAAATATTTATATATAAAGATTTTATTTTCTTAAGATTTTTTTCTAAGATTAATAGAAGCAATTTTAGACCTATATAACTCTATATATTAGACACTTCATAAATTTTCTTTCATATGATTTGTATGAATAATATTTCTTCTTTTAAATGAGATTTTAATGACTCCGTCAAATAATTGATAGCACTAAGAGTCATAGTAAAAGAATACCAAATCATCGATAGAACTAATCGCCTGATTGTACACTAGTAGATCTCTGAGAAGCTTCGAGTCATATAATAACAATCGTTTATCCTTAAGCAGGAGATCTGATGCCTTGAAAGCAGCTGTTTCCTAGCATTTAATGCCAACGTCACTTTTGATTAACACACTTCAATTATTGTGCAGACCAAAAGCCAGCTGCTTGATTACGTGTTGAAATTTCAGGCGGATCTGCAGACAAACTCATCTTAAATTCCAACCATGTTTGGCAGTTGGCATTGAATAGTTTTGTTTTCACTTGTGGATAGCGTCTTAGAAATGGCATATCAATAATATATCTGCCATTCAACAAAAGATATTTTATTTAATTTGTATTTTCATCAAGAAAATTGATAATATATATCAGTTATTTGAAGAAGATAAGATTAATTAGATGGCTAGTCTTTTAATCAAAATTAATAGTAGGAGATCTGATTTGAAAAAGAATATGAAGACAAATTAAGTCTGTTTGTCTCGGTCCCATAAACTATTTAGTCTCATGGATGTCATTAAAATCTTTCATTCATTCATTCAATAGATTTTGTTCACAAAAGAGTGCAAAGTAAAGAAGAGACGTCTAAACTGAAACTCCTTAATTAGCTCTATTGATTTAACTGAAATATTTTACATTGCACGTTAGTTTATTTATAAATTAACAGGTCTTAGTTTTACTTTTATATCAGGAACATCCATTTGAAAATCAGAGTAGAATTATTACTAGTTCCGTTCCAGCTACAGAAGAAATTGGTAGATTAATATTTTTTCATAAAGTATAATTTTTATTCTGACTATTTATGGTGACTGCTAGTAAGAAAGTATTTACTATTTAGATTTGATAAATCTGCTGTCATATTCAAAGCAATCCTATCAATATAGAAAATGTCAATCACATGTAAGGAATTGCAGCAGTCGATGAGGTCATTTGTGCAATAAACGACATCTACAGGATTTCAAAAAGGCACTTGACATGATGTCTTCCGATAAATTTTGGAATAGGACGGAAGAACCGAGAGTTTTGGAGCAGGCTACGCAGCATATAAAATGGAATGCCCATCCGATGGGCTGCCATGCCATGTCCTGCTCTAACGGTCTTGTCAGACGAAGGGACATCCTGCAATAGCCTGCCGTCCGTAGCATGCTCCCCTGGCCGTCAAGCCTCACCCCGCCAGAAAAAGTTAGATGGACCAGAAAAATTACCTGGCAGTTACTATTGAAGATTCTTCCCGTCTCTTTTCTTCATCACGTGCGCTACAAGACTTACACCTGGCCACCTAAGGTTGAATCGATGGATAGCAGTTGAAGTCATAAAAACACGACACAAGGCATGGCCAATCGTTATTAAGGCATGGCCAAGACGTCATAAAAACACGACACAAGGCATGGCCAATCGTTATTAAGGCATGCTACGGACGACAGGCTACTGCAGGATGTTCCTTCGTCTGACAAGATCGTTAGAGCAGGTCATGGCATGGCAGCCCATCGGATGGGCATTCCATTTTGTATGCTGCGTAGCCTGCTCCGAGAGTTTTAAAATTAATTGAAAAATGTGCTATTTTTATTTTTTTTCAATTAATTAATAATGCAGTCGTGCATTCTACTGATTGATAGACGAAGGTGTCTGCTCTTCTTAATTTTGTTTGGATTATATATTGATAAGTTAGAAGAGTGGATAAATAAATCTAGTGGTGAGGGAATTCAGCTTGTTAGATATGTAATAAAGTAATTTTTATATGTGGATGATCTCATTCTAATTGTAAAAATTAACTTATACTTTGTGAGAGCACTTAAGCGCTCTAAAATTCTTTTGTCAAGAGCTTAGGATGCAAGTGAACACTAAACCAAATTTGGAAAAAATGAAACAAAATAACTTTCTTTTTAAGGTAATCTAAAAAGAGTGGAATAATACAAGTACCTCAGATGTGATTTTCATAAGTAGAGAAAAAAGAATTCAAGGGAGCTAGCGAATGTAATATTTAATACAAAAGATGTAGGAGTGTAGAAATATGGGATTGGAAAACCAATAGAATCATATGTGGTTTACTTGTCACTTTAGAAATCCTTTATGGATGTCAACTTTGGGGTAAAAGCTTGTCAAATCACAAATGAAGATATGTGGAAATAATTAAGAAAGAACTAATTATACATAGCCTCAAAACTAAGGCTTTAGTTACCTACAATATTTATTAGTTGAAATAGGCAATTTCCCTTTGGAAGCATCAAAGATGGCCCAATTGTTAAGCTACATATAAAAAATGCTCAAAATCATGGAGAACCATTGTTGGTCTAGACTTGTCATTGAGGAAGAGATAGATAAAATAAATAACACATGGATAAATGAACATGAAATTA
>VDFB02320825.1:0-121522 GCA_007258455.2 Sequoia sempervirens
GCCTCTTTAGCCAACAAGGATTTAGTGTGATTGCTGTTTCTATTGTGTAAGAGCAAGATTGCAAGCCTCTTTAGCTGCAATTTCTTGTTCCAGGCATGTTAGAAGTGAATCTTGTTCCAGAAATTTGAGTAATAAAATCATGAGCCTCCTTTGCCTTGGTCCAAAATCTCAGATTTCCGTTATTTATGTTCTACTTTTATGATCTTGATTTCAACTTGCATTGAAGTGTGTAGATGTTTGTTGAGAGAGAGTTTATTGAAGTATTTTGTCAGAAATCTACCTCGTCCATTTCTATTTTCTCTTGCTCTGCTTATTACTTGAGAAGTTAGAAACGTCTTTAGTTTAAGTTAGTCGTAGTTGAAGTTCCCAAAACAGAAAATCTCAGCTGCGGCGTTTGTGTTTAATAAACCTTGTGCTCTAAGCTGATAAAAAAGATAGGCAACTTAGTTCTTAGTTTACTTTCTTTCAACACCATCAGCAAGAGGGAGCTTCCCCTCCTAATTTGAAGAGCAGTTTATCTGTGCATAGCTGTCTATTTCAAATACGCATACCAGAGGTGCGAATTTAAACGCCAACACAACTATTAATTAGGTAATTAATATTCCATTTTTTACTTCATAATTTTTATTTTCTTTTTGGCCCCATCTCATAATAATAAATCAAATGTTTTTTTTCCAAAGTTATAACTTAAGGTACTTTTTGGACTTCATAAATTATTATTATATTATTCCTTTGCAAATCCTCCCTTGTGGAATAAAAATAGGCTTCTAGTCCTCCAATTTGATTTAGTTTGAAAAAGGGGACATTACATTCCCCCCTTCTCAAAATTGTTTCCCCTCAAGCAATTGCAAGTTGGGATACTCAAGAATCTCAACATTGTATCCAAGTGTTTCAAATGCTCTTCCCATTTTTGTTATACACCTAAGTGTCATCAATGAACACTAAAACAAACTTCCTTAATTGCTCCTTGAAAATATGGCTTGAAGGGCATAACCAAGAATTCAAAATGTCAATAATGACATTTGAAGGTTGTTTTGTGTACATATTCATCTCTTACTTTGTTTTGGTGATGACCAGATCTCAAGAAGATTTTTGAAAAATAAACTACTCCATGTAGTTCATCAATCAACTCATCGATCCTAGGTATCTGGTACATGTTAACAGTCTTCTTATTCAATGCTCAGTAGTCTATACACATTCTCACGGTACCATCTTTCTTTTTCACCAGTACTACCAAAGAGGCAAAGGGACTAGAACTAAGACATATGTGTTCCATCTCTAACAACTCCTTAATTGTTTTTTCTATTTCCTCTTTGAAAGCTCTTGGATGATGATATGGAGTAACCATGATAGAATTAGAATCTGTCTCAAGCTCTATGATGTGCTCATGCCTATCCATAACATGCAATCCATGGGGTAATTCATTGAACACTGTATCATGCCTATCCAAAATAGTGTGTATCTCAATAAGATAACATCTCTTACCATCGGGTGTGGATGTATCCTTCACAAAGTATTGAACTACCCACTCTACCGATACCTTACAAAAAGCTCTCTCCATCCTCTTGGTTGAAATCTTTGTAGGAGCACCATTGGCCATACACAAAGTACCTCTTTACCATCATGATGGAATTTCAACTCCATGGTTTTGTAATTTTGTGACATTTCCCCAAAAGAATGAAGCCATTGTACCCCTAACACTAGATTTGTTTCCCCTATACCAACTACATAGAAATCATCAATAATTTTGTGTGTACCAAGTGTAATGTCTAATCCTTTGACCCTCCTAGTGCATGGTATAGTACATCCATTTGCCACAATGACATTAAATCCCTAAAATTCTTTTGTGGGTAGCCTCCTCTATTTGACCAAACTCTCATCAATAAAATTATGAGTTGCCCCACTATCAATCAATATTGTCACCTTTTGTTCCTTTAGCATTCCATGAACTATGAATGAGTGGTACCTAGGTGCACGTAAAAGTGCATCTAAAGTGCTACTAGTAGTCTTCTCTCCCTTAGGTACTTTTGCCTTGTAATAACCACCCGTTTTTTTGTTTTGCTTGATAGAATATGAAAGAAAATAAGTGTTTGTTTTCATAACACATGCAATGTCAAGAGTACAAACATAGATAACATCATGGAATTATGTATGAAAACTTTGCTTAACACATGAGCATTAAATGTTACAATCAAGAGATATGATTCCAACTGAAACACAGAGCATAATATATTATTTCAGACCTGATTACAAGCAGATTTTGGGCCCTTGCAACGGCAGATCAGACTTTTCTTGAACACCAAGCTCCAAGAAATGGCATGGCTCCCTAGGAGGGGCGATTTGACTTTAAAAATCAGAACTTCATCAAACGCTACGAATGACCACTCAAAATGTGGTGCCCAGCTGTGAGGAATTCATAGGATCAACACTCAGAACAATGCACTTCGCACACTCAGAGTTATGAGCAATTTTGTACTTCTAGTTGCTTAGAAAATGTGCATTTCCAGAACTCAGAAAAAGTATATCAGACCTTTGAAAGTGAATCAAAACAGCTCCAAACACACTCCAAAAAGATGCAAATCATTTACCAAACCAAAACCTTCAATCCCATATCAAAATACTGAAAATATCTTCATTATAACTCCACCTAAATGACGAACAACCAAAACTCTGTGAAAGCAAAGGTGACCCCTGAGGTAGAATCACTCCAACCAACTAGGGTGGATCTCTCACCACCGAAACCAGCAACTAGAGATGAGGGTTTTCATCCTCAACCAGCAGAAAAAGGAAACCTAGAGACAATCCAGTAGTATCACATTATGTTGTCAAATCAAGATAACCAAATGAAGGCGGCCCAAAGTGCGAATATATAGAAGACGAGGAGGATTTAGGGCAACACATTTCAAATTCCAACTTTTCCCTCCAAGATGCTACACCCTCCTCATGAGGCCTTTTAATTTATTTTAATTTTCCCCTTATGCCTCCCTCCAATCTTGGCATCCACTTTTGGAGGCTAAAATAAAGCTTTTAAAAACAACTTGAAGTTACCTTTTTGCTAGGCATGAGTCAAGGGGGGTCTTTTATGAACACACCACCCCCACTTAAGTTATAAAGTAACTCTATAATAGAACTTAAGTGACAAATAATAAATATTAATTCAGTCACCCTTAGAACTCAACAAACCAACTGGAAATATTTCACCGAACTGCTGGAGAAACAGAGGCCACGACCAACTACTAAAAATAACACTTACTAAAAATAGTGTGTCCAAACACCAGACCGGCTCAATCTGAGATGCACTAAAACTTACTAAAAATAGCCACTGCTAAAAATAGTAACCCCTGCCAGAAAACTTCAAAAACCTCCACAAAGCTCGGCTCAGGGCCCGAGTCTCCTAACCATTATCCACTTAGCCTACGGGAACCCTGGAATAGGCTAATGGAAAGCTCATACTAATTAGGTGCAAGAAGGGGACATTACATGCCTCTACTTCTTTCTCTTCTATTACTGCCTACGCTTCTTCTACTTTCTCCTCATCCTCAGAAATTATTTGTATGTAATGCACCTATCCTTTTGGGTGACACCTATGTCCTAGTTCCCAAAGCTCTTTGTAAGAGAGGCAAAGTTTCTTCCTTCGGAGTTTGTTTTTTGATTCCATTTCCTTAGTAGTTTTAGGCAATTCTTTATTTTGGTAACTTTTCTGAATGGTTTCTTTTGCTACCCAAAAGTAGAGGTTTTTGGTTATCCATAAGCATTTGACATTGGCTGTTCATAAGGAGCTGATTTTGATTGCCCATGGGGTGCTGATTTTTGTTGTCTTGTAGGCTGAAACCTCCCTCTAGGAGCTGAAGTTTTGAGATCCAAAGCCTTCTTAATAGCCTTCTGTAAAGAAGTAGGGTTGAAATTTTTTACTAAGCCTCTACGAGGCTCAGTTAAGCCTCCAATAAACAATACCACAAGCCTCCTTTCTGAAACATGAAGCAACATAATTGAATGTCTCTAAAAATCAGCCACATATGAATCAATTGTGTGTGTTTGTCTAAGTTGAGCTAATTCACGAATGTGAATTTCCGGATCAACTCTATCAAATCTCTCAATCAACCTGTTGATGAATTCAGCATAAGTATGTATATGACACTGCCCTCGAGTGATCAACCCATGGTACCAGTGGCAAATTTGATGGCCTCATCCTCCATCATAGATCTCAATTATAAAAAAGTGTCCAATTTTTGTATCTAGGAGCGTGCAGTACACTTATTGGATCTGTCAAATGTAGGAAGTGTCAATTTCCCCAAAGCATGTTGAAGATCCTTTGGATTTGTTTGTTGCCTTATCTCAACTCTCTAACCACCTGTGTTTTTCTTCAAAACCATCAAATTCATGAGCGATATTGCCTCCCTAAGCTCAGTTGGCAGGAGTCTATACTCATAATTGGCTGCTATGTCATTTGCTATGGATGTTTGGGCCTCTAGTGTTAGTTTTATGTTGATGTTCGATGCAGCTTCAGTCGCATCTTCCAGCCACGCATATTCAAGATCAATTGAATGGTAGACTATGTCTATTTAATTGATAGAGACGAATTCTTGAAGAGACGCGATTATCTCCTTGGGCCGACCTCTTTGTGTAGAGGCGCGATTTGTTTATTCAAGCCGACATAATGATTAATGACGAGGTGCAAATAATAAAGAGTTATATTTGTTATTGGAGGCCGACCTTGAAGAAACACGATTTTATGGAGGAGGCACGACTTTTGTTTAGGCCGACATGTTTCTTGGAAAGACATGTCTCTTCCATTCGTGATGTATATATATTCAATGAAACTTTGTTATTTGGCATTCAATTCAGTTCAGTTCATTCATTACATATCAGTATATCATCTTTGGTGTGAATTCTATACACATTCTTTGGCGCGAATTCTGTACACATCCAGTGCGAATTTATTATTGCGAATATCATTCAAGAAGCGAATTATATAAGTCTGAATTCTGTCAAAGTGCGAACTTCTTCAAGTGCGAACTGTGAAGTATGATTTCAGTTAAGGACGATCTGTGAAGCGAATTCCTTCAAGAGCAGCAAGTACAGATTGCGAGTTGATCAAGAGCAGTCTGAGAATTCCTCTAAGGCCGAATCTGAATCTGAAGGAAAGTCAGTTTGTTTTTCTCTGTTCTTGCATCTTCACAGGTGCTGTATATTGACTTTGTGTTAGGCCTCATTGTAAAGAGAATTGTTGCCACTGTTATAAATATAAGAGAGATCTTTGTTGCTGGGTTTTTCTCCCTCAAGAGGAGGGTTTTCCCAGGGTATCTGCTGTGTTATTGTTTCTGTTTTTTGAATTATTTTCTGTGCACATAATCTGGTCATTAAAATTTACAAGTTTTAGGATCAGAATTTAGATAAGCAGAAATAGAACAATTTCAAACAATTTGACACAGCATATACCCTGGGAAAACCCTCCAACTTGAGGGAGAAAAACCCAGCAACAATATATCACTTATATATTGAATAATGAACAGCAATTCGCTTTACAATGACGCCAATCACAAGGCCGAACTAGCAGCACCACACTTGATGCAAAATCAAAAGAATAAGATTGAACTCCTTGAATAATAATGTCGATCTCCTTGAAGAATAATATCGATCTGCAATATTGAACTCCTGCTGTAGATAATTCGCACTTGACTTTAATGAATTAATTGAATGGTAATAGAAGAGAATGGCGCCTCCCTTATATACAATTCAATGTGGTGATAGCCAAACAACACGTCCCTTCATGAAAGAAAGGTCGGCCTCAAATGAGTGGATGACTTACACAAAAGGTGGTGAAATTTTAGATGAAGTCAGCCTCATTAATAAAATATAAGTTACAAATGTGAATGGAAGTGTCTTCATAAATCGGCTCCAATCAATAAATAGCCAACGGCTATATTTAATTTATTGCTTATTAATTAAATCACTGGAAGTATGAAGCCTGCGGCTATAACATCAACATCTAGCTCAATTACTTCTTCCCTATCAATGAAGTTGGGGTAGAATGGTCTTGCAGCAAAACCAACAATTGGCCTCTGAGTGTTTTGGTGAATGTTTGCCCCTGATGAGTTGCCTTCACCATTATGTGTCCTCAATATGTTGTTATTATACATGGTAGAGACCAATTGTGCCATGATATCAACTAACCAATTCCTATCCCTAAACAAGCCTCTCCATCTACATCCCTATTATTGTGACCCATTGCTTCCTTGTTTTCTTGGGAATTTCTGTGTCCTACAGTTCCATAATAATTTCTGACTAATTCAGATTCCTTCTCCTTTCCCTCATAATATTTGATTTCCCTATCACGTATGCGCATGAAGTCGACTCCGAATTTTTTTACAAAAAATATTTCCCCATAGCCGGTAGGAAATCACTTTTGATACCACTGAAATGTTCCTTAGTAAAATTTTTAGTAGTTTCAATGAATTTTTTGTTTTGATTTTTTTTTTTCAACTTGCAAAATTTAAATAGACAATTATTGTCTAAATTGATTTAATAGTTTTTTAAAATAAAATGCTTACAATACATTATTGAAAGAATAATATTTAATAAAATTCAACGAATATAAAAGAACCTGGTAGAGTAGCCATTGACTTTAGTTTTCTCCCATATCAAATAAACAATTGCTGGAATGAGGCGTCCAATCCCTTTGAAAAGTTTGAACAATATTAAGGAGGCGGCTGAGTATGGGGTGGTGCGCTTACCCCAGAAAACACATCCAGTAAATTTTAAACCATACACATAGCCTTTTAGAATTTCTAAATAGCTAGAGAGAGGCGTCCAACAATAAAATTTGAAGTCAGTGGCTCCTTTTCACCTTTCATCAGCAACCTTGTTTTGCACATCAACCTCTTGCCGATTCACTTGGTCAACATGTCCAAAAGGATTCACAGAATTCAATGTTGTCTCCTTTAGGTAGTGAGACTCCCTTGAAGAATATTATTTCTATCCTCATAAAGTTGTGACCTTCCTTAATTTTATAAAGTTTTTCATGAGATTTGGGCAGCTGAGACAAATATGAATTCCCACATCATTCACCCAATACCTCACGATTCATATAAATGGAGTGATTCAATTTTCATTAGGCTGTGATTCTTATTTGAAGCTAGTGTAAGCCAATAGGTGGGGGCAGCTACGATATGCCCATCGATTCCTCCTCAATATTCATTGATTAATTTCCATGCCTTTTTTTGTATGATTTAGTAGGATTGGGCCTTCAATTCAATTCTCCAATTCAGCGACAGCTTCTATAATAAATCCCACGTCCTACAAATATACTGTTCCCTTATGGTAACCAATATTATAAAGTAACTTTCTTTGAATTAATGATTTTTGCTAATAAAGTTTTTGTCTAATCATCAAACTGCTGAACTGGGTCGATTCTGAGCTGAAAGGTTGAACCAGGTGCCCTGCCCGAAATAGCAGCTTCCGCCTGACCTAACTTTCTAAAAATAGAAAGTTCCTGAAAATGCACTCTGGAAGATTCTGCGAAGGCCCAACCTGACACAACAGCAAACTGGAGCTACCAAACACTGGATAACTGCCACTGATGATCCTCTGCACACCCTGTCAGCCTACGAGGATCGAAATTATAGGCTAACTCCTCGACAAGCAGTGTCAGCTAAAACGGGGACATGACAGGAACACACCCCTTTGCAACCAATATTAGTACAGCTGGGTTGACAACATTTGACCAGCAAATAAAGTATAATGTATGATTTATCCAGAAACAAAAACACCTGCAAAATAAAAAAGATCTCTTTTGTTTAAATTTTCTGATTTGTAAAAACCTCTGATAATCTGAAATTCCCTGTAAGCCCAAATTTGACCTCTAAATGAAGTCAACAAAGAGAATCAAAAGATTTTCGTCCTCCAATTCTGGATAATCCGAGAGGATTTTCGTTGTTAGGGAAGGATGCTGAACCAAAGCTCTGTAACAAGGGTTTAAAGAAAATGATAATGATAGAATGAATCCATTTTTCTCAACTTTTGTTTTTTTAATCCTTTTCCTATCCAACCTTAAGAGTAATTAAAAATTACTTTCTTTTTATTCGAATATTCATCTTTTTCCCTTTTATAATTATTAATTACCTTTTAAAATTTCTTTTAATTGAATATTCATCATTTTTCCATTTTATAATTTTTATTTGCTTTTTGGCCCTATTTAATAATATTATATTTAGTGTCCTTTTTCCAAAGTTATAACTTAAGGTACCTTTTGGACAACTTACTAAATTATTATTATATTATTCCCCTGCAAATCCTCCCTTCAATCTACGGGGAATAAAAATAGGCTTCAGGTCCTCTGATTTGATTTACTTCGAAAAAGAGGGCATTACATATCTAACAATTGCATCCTTCACTCCAATTATGCCCCTTAACCAGACACAATATTAAGTTATGGATCTAATCAATAATTAAATTAGACCAATGAAGCGTTAGGAGACATAAATTTGAGTTATTTATATTCAATTTTTTCAGATAGCCAGCGAGCACAGGGAATTCCACAGCAAATGGCAATGAGAATAAAGATCAATGGAAACCATGGCCAAAAAGGATTCAGTCTTCTATCCGTGCATAGAGATATTTTTCAATCCACCTATGTTTTCTTCTACTCTATGATTAACTTGGTTTCTTATTGCCATTCTTTTCTTCTTTGTGTGTTGTGCTACTACATGCACTCCTTTATGATTGCACAAAACTTTGGAATGAATGAGTCCAAATAATCCAAATAAAGAAAACGAAACAAAATGACCATCATAATGGAGGCAAGCATGAAAAATAGAGACTGCCAGACATGAACTATAAAAGGGAAAACATAAACTGAGATCAGAATGCATATCATGTATAGGTGGACTGGCAAGTTTGAGTTTACCACTTACCTTGGTCATGAGGGCAGAACTTTGGAGTATAATGTTTAATAGTATATAAGATGAACAGGAAAACCCATCCCATTGTGTGCTTCAACAAGGGGGTTCACAGACCAATTTTGTGTCTACCTTTACCTTTATATCACCATTTTTATTAGTTTGTGAATTTGTGAAAAAAGTTACAAGACAGTTATTTAATTTAAAAATAATTGTACACATGACTAGAATAGATAGTGCACTGACCTTCCAAGTACATTAGTTCAAAGGAAAAGCAATCTTAAATGCACAGTTTTCCTTTATTAAAGTCCACCAAATGAAATGATTGTTGAGTAAGCCCCAATGCATCTCATTGCCTTTCCATTTTATGAATGGTTTACATGCTGCACATTTGCTCTTGGAACCATAAGAGCTAAGAAACTTTAATCAGATCTAATGTGACTCTGAGGATTAAGTTATGGAATGAACAACATTTTTGGCATATTCATCATGGGGTAACTTATTGCTTTTGTTCACCCAGATTAGGACACTCCAGGTGTCCATTCCATTGATAGACCATTTTTTATTTTGATAAAAGATAAGCATATGCATTATGAAGAGGTAGAAAGAGCAGATTTGGCATCCAAGAAATTTGTACAAGGATTTTTTGGTGAGAAGTCCATGTACCACGGAAAGCAAAATATACCAATTACATCATAAGACTTAACCTAAGCAAGAAAACTACAGAAGTAAAGCCCAGTGGTTAGGTGTAAAACATAAGAGTGCTAAAGTAGCATATCACAATGTACAGCATTGTAACAAAATTGCCCCATTGTAAAGTTTTTTGACTGGGTACAAAAAGTAGAGGTTTTATGATTATCAGCAAGTCGCACTAGAAAGCAGGACCACCACCAAAAGTGGGAAAGTTTGGAGTAAGGTTTTTCTTTTCCGAAATTTCACCCTTTTATAATGGTTAGCCAGTGTGTCATCACAAGTCTAGAAGACTGTTGAAAAGATAGACTACCATTCTCCTTCTCTTATCGGAGGATCCATAATTGTAGCATGTTGATAGGCACCCTGGCACATTACACTCAGTTGTGTATTTTGGTGCCACATCTGCCAGTCGGCATTTGTGATTTTCATTGGTCGGATTTCTTGAATTTCCTGAGTGTGACTTTGAAGATTTTGGTAGTTGTGTGTGAGGTAGATAAGGCAGGCAGTTATCTTTTTTGGGCCAAATTGCAGCTTGTGGATGCAATCAGTTTCCTGTTGTATACATTTCAAGTATCCCCAGTGCATACATTTCACCAGTATATCCATGCACTTGTCCTGAACTTTTTTGTCCAAACCCTTACTGTCCAGTTTCTGAGCCACCTCTAGGATGCTTTCATTTATAATGGTCAATGTAAAGTGCAGATTTTCCACTTTATTATTATTTTCCCTGAGATTCGGGATGGTTTTGTGGCTAGCATTGGGTAGGACCTGTTAAATGGGGTCTGTTGAAGGGTCTCTCAGTCTAGGACAGGAAGGGAAAAAACTAAAAGCAAGGCCAGTAGCCCCTTGGCTTTGGTAAGCTTGGCAAATGTCATGAAGCACCACAATAGAGTTTTCGGCAGCTTGAAAATTAGGCATGTAGTGGTGCTGGAACTGGGATTGAGTTTTCTGAGGGGTGTACTTGGTTTGAGCAGCATTGAAAATATCGTTAGCAAAAAGTACTCGAGCTGGTATGGGGAAAACATCTTCAGCTTTAAGCTTATGTGTTGAGGAGGAAAACACAATGCTTGAACATAAACTGGCAGTAGTGGAGACAGATGTACTTTAGTGTTGAAAGAAAGCTGTGAACTTTAGATTTTTGGGCTGATGTGAATTCAGATTGTGACTTGAGGGAGGCCTAGGGTGAGCTAAATGTAGCTCTTCCTCATCATTTGTGACGGGTTGAGACTCCTTAGCAGCAAAAGGCTTTCAAACAGAAGGGTTTAGTGTAAATTTTATAATCAGATTATATGCACAGAAAATTAATTCAAAGTCAGACACAATAACACAGCAGATACCCTGGGAAAACCCTCCTCTTGAGGGAGAAAAACCTAGCAACAAAGATCTCTCTTATATATATAAATAGAGGCAACAATCCTCTTTACAATGAGGCCAATAACAAGGCCAATCTTCAGCACATAACAAGATGCAATGGCAGATAACAATCTGCACTTCTTTAATAACTATCTCCACCCTTGACTGAATTCGCAATCTGCCCTATAAGGAATTCGCACTCTTAATAGAAGAATATAATATCGAACTTGCTTGATGATCTTCAAATGAGAAATAGAACTCCTATATATACAAATCCAAGAGACACCTCCTTTTATGATGCAAGTCGGCCAAGCACAGAATTACAAATAATAAATATAATTTATAAGGAAAGTCGGCCAAGAGAAAATTATATTGTTGCCAAGAGATGCGCCCATTCTCATTAAATGTCACATATAAATAAATAGCCAATAGGCTACATTTATTTATGTCTTCACTCATGGCTGGAAGGACGAACCTGAAGCTGCAATATCATTAACACTCCCTCTTAGCTAGGGAGAGAACTTCCAGCTGCTCAACAAAAATCATTTCAACATGACGCTCATCACATTGGCTACAACCAGATGTGAAGAGAAGAATATCACCTCAACGTGATATTAGATATCGCCTCAACACGATATCAACCATAATGGCTACAACCATACTATGGTAAGTACAAGTGTTCATCACTTGCGTAATGTTGTCACCTCAACGTGACTTTCACCATGACTCTCTCAGAGGGTGAACACAAGTACAACATATGTCATGGAGTCACACATGACATCCACCATGACTCAACTCAGAGGGTGGAAACAAGGGCTTTCACCTCAAATTCCTCCGTCTCAGAGGAAAATGCATTATCAAGGGCTTGCACCTCAAATTCCTCCGTCTCAGAGGAAAATGCGTTAACAAGGGCTTGCATCTCAAATTCCTCCGTCTCAAAGGAAAATGCATTAACAAGGCTCACTGATACTGAGACTCTTACTCAGTCAAGGCTAGATTCTCCACCATACCAAGCTTATCTCGGAAGTACACAAATTTTATCCTGGCGAGAGGCTTGGTGAGAATATCTACTGTCTGCTCATCAGTGCTGATGTACCTCAACTGTACAGCCTTCCTCAGTACCATATCTTTGATATAGTGGTACTTGATCTCAACATGCTTGGTTCTGTCATGAAACACAGGATTGACAGAAAGCTTCACACAACTCTGATTATCACAATGAATGATAGTAGGCTCCATTGATTGTCCAAACAATCCTGCAAGGAGCTTACGAAGCCACACTGCTTCTCGATTTGCCAAACAAGCTGCAATATACTCTGCCTCTGTACTCATGCTGATGATATTTGCTACACCAGGAAATCATAGCTGAACCAAACTGAAGCAACAACCAGAGGTGCTCTTCGATCTGTGACACAACTTTTAATCAGAAATTGGCCATGCTCAGTGCATCGAAGAATACCAATCCATATCCAACTGTGCCATAAGTATCTTAGGATATGTTTAGCTGCAACAAGATGTATGTCTCGGATCACACATAAAGCTGGCTAAGTGCACTCACTGCATAACAAATATCAGGTCTAGTGTTAACTAGATACATCAAGGATCAATCAGTTGTCTATACAATGTAGGATCCACCAAATCTGAACTAGCTGCCTTCAATTTATGTAGATTGGTCTCCATAGGTGTAGACATGGATTTGCAATCCATCATGCCAAATCTCTTAAGTATATCAATGGTGTACTTTCCTTGACTTAGAATCATCTCATCTGGTTTCTGCCAGACTTCTAATCCAAGGAAGTAATGCATGAGCCCAAGGTCCTTCATCTCAAATTCCAAAGTCAACTCCTTCTTACACTCAAGAATCAGGTGATCTTCTCCAATAAGGATTAGATCGTCAACATATAAAACCAAAATTAATGCATCACCATTGATTACCTTGAAGTAGAGATTTGAATCAGCATCATTCTTCAAGAAGCCCAAACTTGACAGGTACCGATCAATCCTTTCGTACCATGCACGAGGAGCCTGCTTAAGACCATACAAGGCCTTCTTCAAATTGCAAACATGTGACTCCTTTCCATGAACCTCAAATCCATCAGGTTGCTCTATATAAACTTCTTCCTCAATCACTCCACTGAGAAAGGCTGTCTTCACGTCCATCTGGTGAATCTTCCATCCTCTAGATGCGGCAATAGCAATGATGGTTCTGACAGAAGTATAGCGAGCAACAGGAGCAAATGTTTCTTCATAATCAACTCCCTCTTTCTGAGAGAACCCACGAGCCACAAATCTTGCTTTGTACTTTTCAATGCTTCCATCTGCAGCATGTTTAATCTTTAATAGCCATTTAGAAGATACCACAGACTTGCCCTCGGGTCTAGGAACAATGTCCCAAACATCATTCTTAAGAATTGATTGATACTCCTCTATCATGGCATCTTTCCAAACCTGATGACAAGATGCTTCCTTGAAATATTCTGAGCCAATTTTTTTCAATTTTTACCAAGTACATAACAATGCAAAGAGCACCCGTTAGGGTTAGATAATTCAAACCAACAGATTACAAATAACTCGTTGCCAAGAATGCGCACTCAATCTCAACAAGAGAGAGGCTGTCATATGGCAAGAGGATCATCAGTGCCTTAAACAAAATGCAACTGAAGGTAACTCTAACCAAGAATGTGTTCGCGAAGGACGAACATATGGTCAGAGGATCTTCTATGCTACAAGTACTGAAAACAAACTCAACACCAAGCATGTGCTACCCAATCCAGTATGGAAAGGAGGCGACCATATGGTGGAGTGCTAAGAATTACAGTGCTATTAAGGGAAATAAGCAAGAATGTTGAAGTACTCGACGTCAAGAATGTGCTTTCCAACCCGAGACGGAATGGGAGCTACCATATGACGGAGATATAAAGAAATACAATTGCGTATATAGAATGTAAAGTAAGACTGAGAGAAATGCTGACAGTACTACTGTTCAGCTTACAATGAATATTTAAATGCTTGCAAGATCAAGTATTAGAGCCCTTCAAATTGCTGCAACAACAAGGAATCTTTTACAAAGCCTTTAACGATTTCCTAACACTAATCCAGGAAGGAGAATGCAGATTTCTCAAATCTGATTATGACAGACCTGCACTTTAAAATATATAACCAGCAACACAGATCCTTGCCAAAATGCTCATAACTCTCTCATTTCTCACCCAAATGATCTCAAATCTGTTGCAAAGATTTACTATGAATGATGAGACCGAAATGCAATAAAGAAACCACTCTTAAATCCCTCACAAGACTTGACTGTAATAAATCTGATGCGACAGTCTAGAAATCAGAAATACAAAACCAGCATGCCTGTAACCCACTAAATTTCTCATATATCACTCAAAACTGACCCAAATGACTTCAAGTTTGATGCAATAGACCTTCAAAAGGATGGCGCCTAGTTTAGTAATAAGAAATGGCAACTAAAAGTGGTTATTAATTACTGGCACGAATCCCAAGGCACTCCAGAAAGTACGGCCTTCAAGGAATGACGAATTTGCTTTATAAAATCATAAACTTCGTATTAAAATCTGCAAATATTCATGAAGGGTCGCCTCCAACAGGGAAACACAATGAGACAATACCCAAAACGAGAATGTTTATGATTTGAGACTTGTGAATAGAAACATACATTCAGCAATCATGACCAGCAACTCTGGAATTGATAGAAAATGATCTAACTCAACTACAAAGGATAGGAAACCAACTATAACTGAAAAGACAAATCAATAACACTCGAACCTCTCAACTAGTTGCTATCTTTCAAGCAAGAAGAAGAGCCAAGCTAGGAGGCTTACATTCCTCGAAGCAATCCCAAAGCCAATCCGGCAGCATAACATTCCTGTAGATAAAAGATAACCAAATGAAGAGAAGGAACCTCCTTTTATAGACTGAAGAGAAGACTCCGGAGGCCTCTAGAAAGTGCGCCCTAATTCCAAGCCGCTTTTAGGTTTAATCTTTGACCAAAAACCTTTCTTCAAAATGGCGTACCCTTCTTGAGAGAAAAATCTCTTTTTTTTAAATAAAATATAAACTCCTTGAAGTAGGCGTCCATTTTCCCTTGAGCAAATATTAACTTTTAGAAATATAAAAATATTTCCTTTATGATAAAATACCCCTCAAAGTCCCCTTCTTTAAAAACAACTTTTAAGTTATATCACTAGGCCAAGGGGTACTTTTAAAATAAAACATTTTGACTTAAAATAACTTATTTCTCCAAAATGAACCCTTTAAGCCAAAATGAGAATTACCTAATGAACTGCCAAAAGAGGAAGGCCTACTGAGCTGATGCTAACTGGACCACTGCTAAAAATAGAATTTACTAAAAATAGTAAATTGAAGAAGTTGCTCAGAATGCAATGCACGCGACACTATTGCGAAGCTTTCTGAAAACCCAGAAGGAATCCAGAATCCAAACAGCCAAAATTCGACAAGCAAAAACCTGAATCTTCAAGAGAATCCATCAAACAGTTGAAAACCCTAATTCTGCCCCTGACTAGCCGACAACACCCCGGGGATAGGCCATCAATTACTGAAAAGTGCAGTGCTAAAAATGGGGACATTACATTCCTCAACACAGGTAGGCTCAGATTCTATAATCTAACTCATCAAGGCAACATAACTGGAGAACTTATGTGGCCTTTTGTTTTCTCTGAATGTGCCTCTAGGAGCTGCAAAACTTTCAGCCTCTTGCATAGTACACCTGGCCCATAGAGGTCTCTTTCTCCCAATAACAATGTCAGTAGGCCCATCAATAGGTTCCAAGGGTTCAACAGGATCAATATCTTCTTTTGGTTCTGAAGTCTCCCTCTGAATCTCAGGAGTATGGTCAACTTCCATATCCTGAGGAGACTCTTCATTATCAATTTCCATATGAATCCCCCTGGATCTTCTAAATGCAACATCTTCCTCGAATGTGACATCCCTACTGATCTCTATCATCTTCTGACCTGGAATGTAAATTTTGTAGGCTTTTGATGTCTCACTGTAGCCCACAAATATTCCCTTCTTGCCAGAAGGCTCCAACTTGGTTCTCTTTTCCTTGGGAACATGAATATAGACAAGACATCCAAAGATCCTCAAATGACTGACTTCAGGCTTCTTCCCTGTAAATGCTTCTTCTGGAGTCATATTCTCCAAGATCTTATGAGGACTTTTGTTTTGAACATACACAGCTGTCCTAGAAGCTTCTGCCCATAGGAAGGTTTGCAAATCTTGATCATGGATCATGGCCTTCGCTGCTTCCACGATCGTTCTGTTCTTTCTTTCTGCAACACCGTTTTGTTGAGGATTATAGGGAACACAGAACTCCCTCTTAATCCCTTCATCAATACAAAAATTCCGAAAACTACCAGAGGTGTATTCTCCACCATTGTCAGATCTGAGGACCTTAATTCTTTTACCAGAAAGATTTTCTACCAAAGCTTTAAACTCTTTAAACCTATCCAACACTTCCTCAGACTCTTTAGATTTCAAAAAATAAATCCAAGTCTTCCTAGAGTGGTCATCAATAAACAAAACATAATACAAGAATCCACTCAAAGATGAAACAGACATAGGACCACATAAATCATAATGAATAAGATCTAAAATACACTTAGATCTATTTTCTCTACTATGAAAAGGGGCTTTTATATTCTTACCCAATGCGCAACCCTTGCAAGTACCTTCGTGCTCCTGGTTGAATTTAGGAAGGCCCGTCACCATCTTCTCCATGATAGGTAAGGCTCGAAAGTGTAAGTGAGCCAATCTCCGATGCCAAATATCGCAAAGACTTAAAGAGTCATGAACCAAAGCTTGTAAAGAACGTGTGCAAACCTTGTAAAGGTTTTCATGTCTAACTCCAATTACTTGAGCATCCTTGAAACTAGAGTTCTCCATCCACACTAGAACTTTGCCTTTGGAGAAGGCAACTTGATATCCTTTATCTTCCAAAGCTGAAATAGAAATAAGATTGCGCTTGATTCCGGGAACATAAAGAACATTACCCAACTGAAGTGAGATGTCGGAATCCAAATGAAGTATAGAGGTCCCAATTCCTTTCACGGAGTAGCTAGCATCATCTCCAATGATGACTTGTTCAGAAGACTCCTTTTCCATCAAACTTGATAAGTGCTCCTTAAAGCCGGTGATGTGTCGTGAAGCACCATTGTCGATTATCCAAGTGTTGGTGTCGGAAGGTACACTGCTTGATAATGCCGAATAAAACAAATACTCACTTGAATCCTTTTGTGGAGAAGCATCATCAACATCTGCAACGGTAACTTGTTGCTTAGGTCTAGTTGGACAATACTTGGCGAAGTGCCAAACTTATCGCACCTAAAGCATTGAATCTTGGACATATCCCTCTTCTTCTTGAATGGAGGTGCATCATCATTTCCCTTGTCCCGATTCCTCTTGAAGAATCCTTTCCTTCCATCTTTTCCTTTCTTCTTTGAAGCATGGGAGGTGAAACATGAATGTCTTCATTCTTTGAACTTTGACCAACACCTCTTGCCATCAACCTTGATTCCTCTTGAATGCAATATGATCTTAGGCGATCAAACTTAGGCAGTTTTGATCTTGCATTGATTCCCTGAATGTAAGATTCCCAAGACAAAGGTAGACCATTGAGAGCAAGCATAGTCAGGTCTTTGTCATCAACCATATGCCCTATTGTCGAGAGCTGATCTCTCAAATCTGCAATCCTCATAAAGTATGCAATCACTGATTCACCTTTTGTCATCTTCACATGATGAAGTTGTTGCTTCAGTGCAAGTGCCCGGCTGGTATTGTTGATTTCGTACATCTCTTCCAATGTTTTGAACATATCTCTCGCTGTCTTCAACTTAGAGACGATAGGCACAATATGATCCTTGACGGAATCAACCAATATCTTCATTGCTTTAACATCTTTCTTCACCCATTGTAATTTTACTTCTTCCTCCTCAGGTTCAAGAACGCTGGACTCAACAAACTCACCCAAGTCATTTTCACGCAAGGTAAGCATGATCTTAAACCTCCATGATGTGAAGTTGGATGCACCCTCGAGTCTATCCTCGATCTTCAAACCGTTCACCATCTTGACTAATGTAGATAGATGAACAGCTAGGGTATTGCTGATTAAAAATAATCTGATCACGATCCTCTCAAACCCGCTCTGATACCATGTAAATTTTATAATCAGATTATATGCACAGAAAATTAATTCAAAGTCAGACACAATAACACAGCAGATACCCTGGGAAAACCCTCCTCTTGAGGGAGAAAAACCCAGCAACAAAGATCTCTCTTATATATATAAATAGAGGCAACAATCCTCTTTACAATGAGGCCAATAACAAGGCCAATCTTCAGCACATAACAAGATGCAATGGCAGATAACAATCTGCACTTCTTTAATAACTATCTCTGCCCTTGACTGAATTTGCAATCTGCCCTATAAGGAATTCGCACTCTTAATAGAAGAATATAATATCGAACTTGCTTGATGATCTTCAAATGAGAAATAGAACTCCTATATATACAAATCCAAGAGACACCTCCTTTTATGATGCAAGTTGGCCAGGCACAGAATTACAAATAATAAATATAATTTATAAGGAAAGTCGGCCCAAGAGAAAATTATATTGTTGCCAAGAGATGCGCCCATTCTCATTAAATGTCACATATAAATAAATAGCCAATAGTCTACATTTATTTATGTCTTCACTCGTGGCTGGAAGGACGAACCTGAAGCTGCAATATCATTAACATTTAGTTGTTGCATTTTGACATTTAGGCTTTCTTTGCTTTCCTTTTCCGAGAAATAAGGCATTCCCAAATTATTAAATGGGCTTGCCTTCTTGGACCATATGTGTGAGGACTTCCTTCAGAATCCTATTCAACCTGCTGCCAGCTTGTCATTACAGCTTGATTTTCCCTTTCTTTACCCTCCATTATAGTGATAAATATATGCATCTGCACAGTTTTCTATTGGTAGATGTAACACAGGTTTAGCTCTAAAATCCATCCTCTTCCTTTAGTGCCCTCCACCACTGTACCACTGTTAGAAATTACCATTATATTTTCAAGATCTGGAGTTTGAAATGTAGGTGCTATGTCATTACTATGGGGCATGTGGATATACGCATACAACCGTCTGTTCATGGGTTTTTCATTTGTTGTGAAGAAAAAGAGATATTGAATTACTAACAAGTTAATGCTATTAGATTTCCACAATCCATATTATCAAACCTTTTATGCTTTTGGATTTGATTGTGTGCCAATTTTTGGATCAACGTTTCGGATCACACTCCGTGATCCATCATCAGGATATAGAGCTCAAGGAGATGTGAAAATGGTTTGTTGCAGACCAAGCTAGCTTAAAAAAGGAAGAGAGGGTAGTGAGAGGGTGGGGGGGAAACGCGTAACACAAGGAACCAATTAAAAAAGATAAATTCATAAAGAAAGGGGACGAAACATTGATCCAAAAATTGGCACACAATCAAATCCAGAAGCATAAAAAGGTTTACTAACAGGTTGTGGAATGGGAGTCCCATGAGAATTGGATGCCTCATGCCAATAATGATAGATAGGTGTTAGTTAGGGTTGACACTATTGGTGAATAACATTTGAGAAATGGGAGCATCGAAGGGGTATCCTGGTGCAGAAAAGGAGCCCAGCCAAGCACAATGGCTTAAAAATGTTCAAAAGGGGATGCTAGTCCATACCTTAAGTGCTTATTCAGACCTGCAATGGATGAGATTTGACTTTTCCTAGGAGTTGATTTATAATTTTTTTATTTCATTTACTTTGAAATTGATAGATAGGGATCACAAGTTTGAGACTTGGTGTTGCTTTTGTGGAAATTATCTATTCATTAGTGCACTTTTTTGTGAATTGCATGAAAAAATTACTCCTTGACAAGAAGTTAAGGAACAATAATAAGCCACACCAAGAAGGAATAATTTCTAGGACAATTCCCTATAATTTCTTTCTTAAGTGTAATCTCTTTTGCTTGTAATTTATCCCTCTTATTCCTTAATGTTTTGTGCTTCTTATTTCTTATCCAATTTCTTTTCATTGTGAATAATTGTTGCTATTTTTTGGGGTTTTCCTTCCCCTTTCTTTATGAATTTATCTTTTTTAATTGGTTCCTTGTGTTACGTGTTTCCCCCACACCCTCTCACCACCCTCTCTTCCTTTTTTAAGCTAGCTTGGTCTGCAACAAACTATTTCACATCTCCTTGAGCTCTCTATCCTGATGATGGACCACAGAGTGTGATCCAAAACGTTGATCCAAAAATTGGCACACAATCAAATCCAGAAGCATAAAAAGGTTTACTAACAGGTTGTGAAATGGGAGTCCCATGAGAATTGGATTGCAATAATGATAGATAGGTGTTAGATACGGTTGACACTATTGGTGAATAACATTTGAGAAATGGTAGCATCGAGGGGGTATCCTGGTGTAGAAAAGGAGCTTAGCCAAGCACAATGGCTTAAAAATGTTCAAAAGGGGATGCTAGTCCATACCTTAAGTGCTTATTCAGACCTGCAATGGATGAGATTTGACTTTTTAATGATATCATGCAGCGTCAGAAGTAACTTCCAGTGATCTTCTTTTGATAATAACTTAAATGATAGCATTATGCTATTTAATTTATTCGAGTTCAAGAGGTGCGATTCTTATGAAGAGACTTCTATTTGTTAAACAACAAACATTAAATGAAATAACACGTCCCTTGTGTTATGGCCGACCTCCTCTCTTGGCGCGATTGGTTGCATCTATTTGAAAGAAGATATATTATCATCATTGGCCGACTTGTATTAAATATAAGGTGGCGATTCTTCAAGATGTATAAATAAGAGTTCGCTTTCTCATTGTAATCATTAAGTCAAAAGTCAAGTTCGATTCATTTATTCTCTTAAGTACGAATTCATCTTGGAGCAGTGCTAGTTCTTTGTATGAGCAGAGTGATATTGTTAAAGAAGGCAGTTCTGTGTTAGCAGATTATAGGAGATAAAATCTGTGCTTGGGTCATCTGTTGATGCTTATATTCGGCCTTCAGATTGGCCTATTGTAAAAGGACTCTCTCCTTATTGAGATTCAATATATAAGTGCTATTTTGTGGCTGGGTTTTTCTCCCTCAAGAGGAGGGTTTTCCCAGGGTATCTGCTGTGTTATTGTGTCTGATTTGAATTATTTTCTGTGCATTTTATCTGATCATTAAAATTTACACCTAGCAGTTGATTTATAATTTTTTTATTTCATTTACTTTGAAATTGATAGATAGGGATCACAAGTTTGAGACTTGGTGTTGCTTTTGTGGAAATTATCTATTCATTAGTGCACTTTTTCTGAATTGCATGAAAAAATTACTCCTTGACAAGAAGTTAAGGGACAATAATAAGCCAAACCAAGAAGGAATAATTTCTAGGACAATTCCCTATAATGAAATCAGCTAAGAATAGCAATGGCCCACCCAATACTGCTTGGCTTTTTTGCAATCCCACGATAGATGAATCACAGAAGGGGCATTAGAGGGAAAGGCTTAAACAGGTGGCACATTGAACACAATGTGCCAGCTGTTCATGCTGGTATAGAGAGGGAGTGACTCTAATGATGATTTATGGTCACCAAGTAGTCACCAATAGGAAATAACTGAGCAAGCAAAAAAAGAATCCCTTGTGACCTCAAGGACCACTTTCAAGGTATCCTAAATGCAGCTATACCAAAATGCATTGTAGTAAGATGGTTTCTAAATTTCATTAAGATTGCTACCACACAAGTAACCTTGTAAATCCAAGTATTCCAAGCTGAATATTTCCACCATTCCTTCTACAAAATCAATCTACATTTGTGGATAAGATTTTTAAATCAAGGATTGAATTTTTCCTATGTTACCGGTTCGCTAGATTTTGACCCCTAGTTCGGGTTCGGTTCGACCCGGGTACGAAATTCTGGTTTGGTTCGAGACTGAAACAATCAGGGTTCGATTTTTGCACTGTGGGTTCGGCCAGGGTACGAAATACTGACTGTGGGTTCGAAATGATGAAAAAAAAAGAGATGGATCCTTCAATATTTTAAAATTTTGTAGGACCAACAGGCTTTGCTCAAAAGGGAAGTATCGTTCCTTCAGGAAAAAAACAAAACTACTCCATAAATAAGACAATGTATCTTTCAATACAATCAATTGTCCAATCTGAACCTAAATAATGAAAACCAACATACGAAATTCAATCCATCGAAAGATTAAAAGCATTATTTAGTCGAAAATACAAATTTCCATAGGCCTTTTGTTATAATTAGAATACATCCTCTAATCCTAACGTAAATAATAAAACCCTTCATATAAAAATTCAATTCATCTAAAACTACAGCAAGTTCAAAATCATCACATATCATGCTCTTTTGACAGTTAAGGTGGTGGTATGGATAAAAAAATTATAGCCAAACGTCAGGTCACTCATCAAAGTTACCAATAGGTTTTGATTTGAAAACACAAGGAGTCTACAAACAACCTATAGGTGATCTCTCAAAGGCTACAAAATTGGCTGCGGGAAGAAAATATGATGTTACAGAGGCATATAACTATCAAAGTAGTCATTTGCAATAAAATCTTGCTGATTGTATGGGTGGCTTACATGATAGAAAACAGGAAGGTTCATGAATTCCAAACTCTTCAGCAAAAAACAAAAAAATGGTTCATTAACAGATACCTAAGTCATTAAACTATCTGATACTTTTAAACTATAGGATATGTCTAGATATCCTCAAAGGGTGAAAGACTTTCTTGTACAGAATCTTTCTTGTAATATTTTAATATTTGACTATGAAAGTGGTGGTGTATTTTTTCTATGTTATTTGACTATTAATATGGTGTATTTTGAACTTAATTATTGCTGCAAATATGTATATATTTCTGATTTTTATATGTTTTTGTATTAATGAACCCAAAACGAACCCAACCCCCCAAAAAATTTTGCTTGAACCTGCAAACCGAACCCTCGAACCTGAACCCGAACCCAAAACTGAATTGGTAACTTAGAATTTTTCCCAAAATAATCTGTCTAAAGCAAACAATCTAAATTTTATTTTAAGCTCCTATGATGGAATCCAAACATTTGGGACTAAATATGTATCCTAATGCCTTTACAAATATAAGATAAGGCACTTTACAAAGGGATGTCACCAAGAGTGATCCTATTTTGTACAAGGAGATGCATCCACCACATGGAATGATTGTTGAATGACAAGCAATCTCTCATCTCATAGTCTTTCCATTTTTGGAATAAGTTACTGTTATGCAACTACCAAGCTAGCCATATACTCTTGGAAACAAAGGAGAATAGCAGCTTTCATTGGATCCAATGCAAGGATCAAGCTCTATAGTGACCAAATTTTCCAGCCTACTTTACCATAGCGCAACCCATTGCTTATGTTGGGGTTGGATAAGGACCTTCAATGATTCTATTCCTAAACTGACCAAAATGATTCCCTTTGGTACATGTTGCTTTACCCTATCTAATAATATTGATGACTCACAAGCCACACGCATCTTTGGGTGGGTAACAAATATCTTGACTGACACAATGGAGTCCTTCATTACCTTTGGCCATGGCTCAAAGAAAGATACACAAGCTTATTCAGATCCCCATACCAGGTTGTACTCAGCATAACAAGAAATTAAAATAGGTTGTACCCAAGACCTTGGTATGTATTTTGTTAGCATATAAGGCTTGCATTTTGTAATATAATCATCCTAGTGACTCAGTAGTATGTTACAAGAGTTAGTTATTAAGTTATTGTCGATTGCATCTCTATAACTCTATATAAGGAGATGAACCTCATTGTAATGGATACATCAACGTTTTCTAATAGAACTTATTCATATTTTGGGCTCCAATATGGTTTTAGCGCAATTATCTTTCGTACTCTTGTGAAGAGAGTTGCATGAAAGAGTACTGGAATCACATTTGAAAGTGCAAATGCCATTGCTAAAGTCATTGGAATTCAACGTCTAGCATGGAAATGGATTGCTAACTAATTGAAGCAACAAGGGAGCTTATTAAGGGTTTCAATGGTCGTGTATCATTTCCATTCATGCATATAGGCTAGGCAATTTATAAGGCCAAGATCATACATACCTTGTGGCTTTATTCCTGTGAATGTGAAAGGACTATTGATATCACTGCCAACAATTATTGATTCATGATATTTAAATTCTGTGTGGAAGAAAATCATGGATAGTGGCCTGTGAGTACCATTTGATGCAGAATCATGGTCTATCAACTTCATGCCAAATCATATGTAATCTCTCTTTGCACTTAGATGATCTAGAGGTCGTGCCAAATCATATGCATTTCACAATCTCTCTTTGCACCTTAGACACTCTAGAAAAGCCGCGCATTTATTAGCACTTTAGCAAAGTTTTATTTTTTTAAGTCTTATTGTTTTCTCAAAAACAATTTTGTTTTGAAAGAGTAGCATTTACATGATTATTTTAATTTAGAGGAGATAAATTTAAGGGCTGCAGTATTTAAGGTCTTCAAAATTTTAAACAAATAATTTAAAGATAAAATCTCACTTCTTTTTTTTGGTGAATTTTTTTTGTAACTCTTTGTAAATGGGTACATTATTGGTTGAAACCAACACCCTATTTTGTGCACATGGACACTTATACACATGTATTGCTAAACTCTTGATATGATTGTTGGGAACATCAATTCTACATCTCCATATGCTTTTGGAGATTCAGATGCTAAATCTAGCAATTAAAGTGTAATAAAATCAAAGAGGAGGATGGAGGTACTAGAGGTTGGAGGAATTTCCCCATCTCGAGCTAGCTTATTGCTCAAAGATGGCAAATTGTTTAAGAAGCTCTGTTGAATGGTGACAGTGGTAAAGAATTTGTATATTAAGAAGCCCACACTTTGAAGACAAGAAGGGATCTGATGTAGATGAAGCTTGATATGGATTGCTGCCCAGATGGTTTGAGAGTTTGTGAATCTTGGGAACTATACCCTTACAAGGGTGATGGAGCACTATGGATAAAGCTCAAAATGGATGGTTGTCCAACAATTTGCGGGACTTGTAATTCGAACTTGTAATTCAAGAGTTTGGAGGGGTGGAATTTGGGAACTTGGGAATTCAGCTTAGTAACTACACCTTTATGAGGGGTTACAAGGCAACTTGATGGAGTTCTACCTGGTCAAAGAACTATTTTTTCAAAGTGAAGCTTCTGCAGAATATGTGATTTTGTTTGATTCTAATGTTTTTATTTTCTATCTATTTGTTTTGTTTTTAGTACTATAAGCCTTACGAGAGGGATGTTAGAATGTAAGGATTACATTTTGCAATAAAGTCACCCTAGTGACTTAGTGGTATGTTATAAGAGTTAGTAAGTTATTGTCAATTACATCTCTCAAACTATGTACAAGGAGATGAAACTCTTTGTAATCGATACTACAATATCTCCTAATATAATATGTGCATATTTTGGGCTCCAATATGTTTGAAATCTGGAAACCAACAACATGGGCTTAGTGCCCAAATCATGCTATCAACTCTATCCAACACTTTTTCCTCAGGAATGCCTAAAATATTTAAAAGGTGACTAGTTTCAAACAAGCCCCACTAATACCCAGCTAATAAGTTGAGGGGACATTGACATTACTAATAACATTGAGTTTTCCACCATTAAATATTGGATCTAGTAGCCTAATTGAAAGTTTGCATACAGTTTGTGGCTTCTATAACATACTATTAGTCTTCCACACATACGGAACAAGTCGTCAACAAAGTGACCATTGGCCATCTATTGGATAGAACTAGATGAGAAAAGAATCCTCTCGATGTTTTCTAATGGCTACTACCTAGGCTATTAAGTATACCAAAAGAATCAACAAATAATAAATACAACATCAAGATTAGGGGTAACCATAGGAGATCAATCTAAAGAGGCCAATCCTGTCACATCATTCACCATTAATGGTATTCGTGACCTCAACATGCATAAAGAATGTTTGAACCATCTTAAAAATACAATCCAAAGCTGAACCCTTTGAGTATGGTGATAACAAAGGCCGGTATTAAAGGCCTTTTCAAATTTAATCTAAAGAACTTGTAGTGCTCCAAGATGAGGGCCACTCCTTGCCTTGTCACAAAGGATTTTATCAAAGACGTGAACCTTGAATAAAATTGATTTCCTTAGGCCCAACTACAACTGATAGTCTGATAAAAAAAACTTGATCCTTAAATACATTTATAAGACATGTTAAGAAATAGAAATCATTTGCTACCTAAAATAAAGTTGGGAAAAAAAAGAAGCACTAAGACCTGAAGGGAAAGCAAGCAAATAAAGGTTTTGTTTGGGCATGGCTAGCTACTGGCGACAACAGTCATGGCAACCACTATGGCTTCTGCTAGTCCATGGCTCATTGGTGGTGAGGATTCTATTAGTGAGCATTCATATTTTTTTAAAAGGACTCTGTTTTTTACTCTAAACTTCATGATTTTGAAGTTTTAGTTACAACAGCTGCTGGTCAGGATACAACTAAACCCTCTCAATCTTGTTTTATAAAAAAATGAATAAGGCACCCAAAGTTTCCTTTAGCCATGATTCCCTAAGAAAAAAAGCTCCAGCTTTTTCTGAGAAAGTCTTAGTTGGAAAGTTCATTGGTCTTTGACCAAGACCCAAAGCCATGGATGATTGGGTTAATCTCCATTGGAAACCCTTGTTGAAGGGCAGAATAAGCATTTGGTTTTGTGGAAGAGGATTCTATGCCTCCTTCAAGCAAAATGAGGACAAAGATCTGATTTTAGAAGTGGCCCATATTTTATGGGGATAAGAGGATTGTATTTGAATCACTAGTCATCGATTTAACCCAGCTGAAAATATACCCAATGCAGTCCCTATTTGAGTTATTACATTTATCAAAAGAATAAACATACATGAAATAAAGTCTTGTGCCAAAGTTGATAAGTGCTGAAGTGGCATAGGATTTCCCACTCAGCAGATAACATTCAGTTACTTTTTAGTTTAGTTTCTAGTTAGCTCAGTTAAGTTTTCAATCAAGGCAAATCGCTTCTCTTTAAGTTGCAATTAAACCCTTTCAGATCCTTAAATTTTGGGACTCCTAGTTCCTATTTATATCTGCTTTTGAAACATTTATGGAGATCAGAAATCATTTTTAATATAGAAACATATACAATTTTCAGCATGATTATTCTACTGGACTTCGCGGATTTTGCTATATATTTTAATCAAAGGATAACGCCCTCTGTTAGAAAATAGAATCCTAATCCTTGGTGATGGTATATTCATTCTTGTTTGTCTAAGTTGAATAAACTGGTAAAATCATTGATTTGTTATTACATTGCATAGAATCTTGTCTCAAATCAGCACATGCATATAGCGGTTTGATAAGATACGGCTTGAAAAATATGAATGTTATATTTTCCTTTGGTGATTGCATTAATATTATATATGACTGTGTGAATGCTGATCATTATAATGTTGATTTATTGATTTTGCCTAATCGTTCAGATTTGAGAGATTGAATGAAATTTACTGTTGCCTGTTTATTTTGAGTTATTTTTTAACCTCTTACCCTAATATTTTGTGTTTTATTTAAATCAAATCATTTTGATAGTTTTCAGACTTTTGAGAGCAAGTGAATGTTTTAGATTTGCTAAATTTAGTATAATGTTTGATGAAATGCAACAGATCTGAATTTGAAAGAGCTTTGAACAATATACTAGGAACAAATCTATGTTTTAAAGGATTTTGTATGTATTTGAGATTATAGATTCTAGAAGTCTAGATTACCAGCAAAAAACCCCTTGTTAGACTAATCACATAGACTACTAGGTTATTCATCATGGCCAAGACCTAGCTACAAAGGAATCTTGAAGTAGGAATCCCTACTTTACAAGAGTAGTGATCAATCGTTACTCAAAGTTGGTTGTGCTAAAACCACCATCAATAAAATTGGCAACTTGATACAAAAGAGTCCTTAGATGATTAGATCTACTCCTGACAAAGGAGACCTCTTGGAATTTTCCCAACACAGGAAGCAAAGAAGTGATAAAGGGAAAATTCAGGCTGAAACTTCAAATTCCACGGAAATTCCACCAAACGCTAACCTATTGAAGGAAAAAGGATTGATTGGGCTACTATTATTAGTGATAATTTGCATAACCAATTGATGGATGTCCATAACATTGGAGGTTTGGGTTTTGTTTCATCGTAAGCTTGGAACCTGACGCCTGATGTCCGATGGCGGCAATGTCTTGTCATTTCGGGTTTCTTGCCCGACAAAGCATATAATTCGCCTAGACACATTAATAGTGCTTTAATGCACCAATTGATTTGGGGTTTTTATGGGTTAATCACATTGTTTTACACATCATTTGATTATGGTGCTTTTGTTTCTCTACGATTTCTTCATGGCTAATTCATAGCAATCTATTCTATGTGCGATTAGTAATGTTTCCGTCTTGCTCGTGGGTGTTCTGTTCTATGTTGACATTTGGTGTGCTCTCTATGGGGTTTGTGTTTTCCATTTTTTTTTGCTTCGTTGTGTGCATCTTCATTTCATGTTCACCCACGTTGATTCTAGGTATGTTTTGAAATGTTGTTATACTTTAATGGTGTTTTGGGCTTCCTGCATCCTCATTTTCGTTTTCCTTTGTTTTTTCCTCAGTTTGGATTCGATTTTCGTTTTTTTTTGTGTCGCTTTTGTTTTCTTGTTCGGTCATTTTTGTTTTTGTTTTTTCCCATTGTCAAATCTTCTTTTCTTTTTTTCCCTAACACGTTGATTGAGATTGTTTCTGATGGTCCCATCACACCTCGTTGGGTGCCAGATCGCCCTTGAATTTAAAAGCCTCTTAGGGGTTCTTTCTAATTTTCAATTCCAAAGTCAAATTTCAAAACAACTTAGTCTTGCAGTTTTCAATTGTCAAAAATGTGCCTTGTTGATTACATTGTTTTGGATCAAAGATTAGTTGTTACCTTCGATTCTCGATACCCGATAGAATTTTCCTTAGCAAATTTGGCTTTAGTGACTTATTTAAAGAATCTATTACAAATTAGAGATCGGGTCAACATCTTAATGGATCTATTAAGACAGGAGGTAAAGCATATTCCTGATACCCGATCCTCGAAAGATCACATCATCGTGGAATATCAACAATGACTTTCGGCCATCAAGGATTAGATGTTTTCCTTGTTGGTTGAATATTTTGCAAACTTGTGAGGTTTAGCAAAATGGTGGTTTCAGCCACAGTGTGTGAGAATAAATCTCTCCTATTTGTATGAGGGTGTAATGTCCCCTTCTCATCAGTGATCAGCATTTGCAATTCATCAGTCTATTCCGGAACCCGTAGACTGGAATGAGGTGAAATTAGGGTTTCTTGGCTTGGAGTTTTGTGGCATTTCATATTATTTACTATTTTTAGTAAATGCTAGTTGTGGCAGTATGCAGTTGGTTGTCTTCAGTCATCACTTCAGTTGAGCATGTTATTTGTTGTTTCAATATTTTCCTCTCAAGCCTTAATTGATGAAATTTATTGATTAAAGGCATAAGTGTTATATTTTTCAGTTGACCCCCCTTGGCCTAAGGATATAACTTGTAAGTTGTTTTAAAAAGGGGTCATGAAGGGTACGCCCTTGTCATAAGGAGATATTAATATTTTATTTTTGAACTTATGCTTGGAGGAAAGTGGACGCCACTTTTATGAGGAGTTATATTTTATGAAATTTCAAAAATAAGAATTCAAAAAGGTGTCTCTTGGCGTACTGCTTGGAAGATGATGAGTTTCTCAGTTTTTATAAAATGAAGACATTGCTCCAGCATTTGGTATCCATTGTTTACCTTACTGTTATGCTGTCAAAATGACTATGGACATTTTGCTGTTGCTTCGAGGATGCTACCTCCTAGCCCCTTCCCAATTTCGTGTTTGAAATACAACACCTAGTTGGAACATTGCTGCTTCTCACATCAGACTAGCAGATTGAGCATCAAAGATTGAAGAATTTTGGAGTATTCTACAGTTTTGAATTTCCTGGTTTTGCTACAGTTGAAGCTGATTTTTGTTCATATCTTTTGGAGTGAATTTGATTTCGTTCTGGGTACTTGGGCAATCCATTTGTTGACTTAAGGCGCCACCTTCCTCAAAAAAATCAGAATTTAATTTCAAGCTGCTGATTTTATCTTGTAAAATCGATTTACTAAGGAGGCCGTACCATTTGGTGATGCATTGGAATCCGTGCTAAATAATTGAGAGCCTTTGGTCGTGGTTTTTGGACTTTGTCTTGGGCGTCTATCCTCTAGAGAACATCTGCAATTGATTTCACATCATTCGGAGGTAAATTGATCAACTTATGAGCATTTCATGATTTCACAGTTTGCTGGTTAAATTTCCAGAATTCTGATTTTTATATCAGATTGTTGCAATTTCCAGTTTTTTGGCATATACTTCAGTATTTGAGTGTTATATCATTGTAAAAGTTCATACTTATATCTAAGGTTCATTCCTTATCAATTGTACTTAGTAATTTGCAGAGTTTTATTTGTAAGGTTGAGATTAAGCATTACTAATCCAACCATTCTTTCATTTCTGCAATTTACTTTCTGTTTTAACATTAAATTACCCCTGGATGGTTTACCGCCAGTGTGGACAATCTGTTTGTAACACTCTTATACCCACTTCATAGTGGTGAATCCCCACAGCTCTGTGGATGCCCGCCGCAGCGGATGAATTGTTCTTAATTGTAATTTTTCCCCCCACTGTTTGGTGGTAGCGTGGAAATGTTTTCTATGGCTGGTTATCCGCCTATCAGTTTATAATTTCAATTTTCTGGACTCCGTCATATGTTAGCACCTCGCCCTCAGTGGGATCTTGGGTGCACATTCTTGACGTTGAGTAGTTTCCATTCCAATTCGAAATTTCAGTTTGATGCTAACGCTAACTCAGTTGATCAAGTGCTGGTTGTATTGTGTAAAACTTTCAAAAAAATTGGTTAGCATATTTCAGTGGTATCAGAGCCGAAGACCCTGCCATCCTGTGGCAATTTGCAGTAGTTAACTGATGAGTGAAAGAGACACTAGGCCATACACCAGAAGTCAGGCCAGAAATCAGCATCAGTTTCCACCCGTTCCAGAGGCAGATACCTTCTCAGAAGCCCTAAGAGATCTTGGTAAAACAGTGGAAGGTTTAGAGAATTCAGTGGAAGTGGTTGATCACACAGTTGAAATAATGTCAGATTCTGTAAGGAGAGATAATGAAGAGAGGGATAGAGTGGAGAAGAAGTTTGATGGGATGATAGACATGATGTCCCGATTATTGTCCAAATTGGACCAGCAAGCAGCTCAGAATATCATTCAGCCCCAAAATAACTCAAGTGGAGAAAGTAGTGGAGTTAGTGGGAATAATAATAGTGGCAGTCATGAGGTGCATACTAGAGACAGAATTGTGGGTCAGCATACTACAATTCATAGTGGGTCATCCTCTAGACCCCTTTTTCCCGTCTTCACACCTAGGGAAGAGCAACCACCAGTTGAGGCTGCTCCAAACTTTGCTGATGATGCTCGTCAAGCTTACATGGAGTATGTTTCTTTACCTCTTGATTTGAGGGGTACTTGGACCTTTGATCAATACATGAATCAAAGGAGTCGGAGAAATGGTGGAAGGAATGATCAACGTCCTCCTGCAGCCCCTAGAAATGATTTCTACCAAGCATTGGGAAAGATCACTATGGAACATTTTGATGGTAGTAACAAGTGTACAGCCAGATCATGGGTACAAAAGTTAGATAACTACCTCTCTCTTAGACCTATGCCGGAAGAAGATGCTATCAAATTTGCTACTTTGCATTTAGATGGCATAGCTCATGAATGGTGGACTCACGGTTTGGTCACTCTTGGCCATAACCTCATTCGCACATATGGAGAGTTTACCAATAAGTTGATTGAGAGATTTGATACCAAAGATCCGGAATTAAAATTTAGAGAATTGGCACAATTGAAACAGCAAGGATCTTTAGAAAACTATGTGGCTGATTTCCAAAGATTGTCAGTAATGGTGCCTAACATTACTGAAAGAAGACTTGTAGTTCTTTTTGCTGAAGGTTTAATGGAGCCCTTGAAGGGTTGGGTCAAAGCATTTGATCCACCAACATTAGATGAAGCTATTAAGAAAGCTAGGAGCATGGAGTTAGCAGCCCCAAGGCCTAAGTTTCACTCAAAACCATTCAGCCATAAGAAAGATAAAAAACCTTCTTCAAATCTGCCCAAGAAGTTTCCACCAAGGCTGTCAGAAGAGCTCAAAGAACAGCTTAGAAAGGATGGAGTTTGCTACACTTGCCGTGATCCTTGGGTTAAGGGTCATTGTTGCTATGGAAGAGGCAAAGCAAATCGAATGGAGGGCTATTCTGATTATGGATCAGAATCTGATTCGTCTAATCAGCAATACGAATCAGCAAGTAGTGAAGGTGAAGAAGTTCCAGAAGACAAGTCCGAAGAGCTGGGAGATGGTAGTGCTTTCGCACAACTATCTAGTTTTCAAAAAAATGAATCTTTTAGGGTTCATGGAGTTGTAAATTCACAAAGGATAGTTGCTCTAATTGATACCGGAGCAACTCACAATTTTATTGATGAATGACTAGTTGCTAGAAAAGGTTTGAAGACTGAAGACTTTGATGGTTTCAAGGTAATGGTTGCTGATGGTTTTACTATGTCTTGCACAAGGAAGATTCCTAATCTTTCCTTGCAATTGGGAAATCACGAGATTAAAGATGATTTTTATGTAGTGGGAATTGGAGACATGGATGTTGTGTTGGGCATACAATGGCTGCGATCTCTTGGAGAGATCACATTGAATTTGCAAACTATGGAGTTGAAATTTCAGTCTAATGGAAGGAAGGTTGTTCTAAGAGGGATGTCAAATGGAGGCCCTCGAATTGTGTCTTTGAAGAGGATGGAAAGGCTGATCCGCCATGATCAGGTTGAATGGGCTGCTGAATGTATGGTTCTACCAGCTGATCCGGTAGAGGAGAAAAGGCAATATCATCCTGATATTCAAGCCTTACTTTCAAAGAAGAGCAAAGTCTTTGGAAGCCTACCTCCTGAAAGAGGTTCTGAGCATGTGATTGAGTTAGAAGAAGGAGCAAAACCGGTCATGACTACACCTTACCGCTATCCAAAGAGGCAGAAAGATGAAATTGAAAAAGCCATCAAGGAATTGTTGGAAAGTGGTTTCATTAGACCAAGCAAAAGTCCTTTTGCATCTGCAGTAGTGTTGGTCAAAAAGAAAGATGGCACAATGCGTATGTGTGTTGACTATCGCGCATTGAATCAGAAAACCATCAAGAATAGATATCCTATCCCTAGGATTGATGAGCTTATTGATGAGCTCCATGGGGCAATGTTCTTCTCAAAGATTGATCTTCGTTCAGGTTATCACCAAATCAGAATGAGGGAGGCTGATATAGAGAAGACAGCATTTAGATGCCATTTTGGGCATTTTGAATTTCTTGTCATGCCTTTTGGTTTGACAAATGCTCCAGCCACATTTCAATCTTGTATGAACAAGATTTTTAGACAGCAGTTGAGGAAGTTTGTGCTCGTCTTCTTCGACGATATTCTCATATTCAGTAAGTCATGGGAAGAGCACCTTAAGCATTTGGAAGAAGTGCTTAGTATTTTAGAGGCGGAATGTTTGTTCGCCAAAGAATCAAAGTGTGAATTTGGGTTGACAGAACTTTTATATCTTGGCCACATTATCAGTTCAAGGGGTGTGAAAGTGGATCCAGAAAAGATAAGGGCCATTCTTGATTGGCCAACTCCAAAGACTATTTCTCATTTGAGAGGGTTTTTAGGGTTATGTGGATTCTATAGAAGATTTGTGAAAGGATATTCACATCAAGCAGCACCTCTCACAGATCTTACAAAGAAAGGAGCTTTCCTTTGGACTAAGCAAGCACAAGAGGTTTTTGATAAGTTCAAACAAATCATGAGTTCGTGTCCAGTGTTGGCACTTCCGGATTTTTCAAAACCTTTTGAGTTACAATGTGATGCTTCAGGAGAAGGTGTTGGAGCTGTACTAATGCAAGACAAACACCCTATTGTCTTCGAGAGCCGAAAGTTGAGAGGGGAAGAAAAAACTTACTCTATTTATGACAAAGAGATGCTTGCCATCATGCATGCTTTGTCTAAATTCCGTCAATACTTGGTGGGAAGTAAATTTGTTGTTAAGACTGACCACAATAGTCTTAAACATTTCATGCGCCAAAAGGAATTGAATGAAAGGCAGCAAAAATGGGTAAGTAAACTCCAAGCATATGACTTTGACATTGAATATGTCAAAGGAAAAAATAATATAGTGGCTGATGCTCTTTCTAGAAGGCCTCATTTGCAGTCAATTTGTGAGTTATCAGCAGATTGGAAAGAATTAATTGCTGCTGATTATGTTAAAAATCAATTTGCAACCAGCTTGTTAGAAGGTCATTTGGTTGATGAATAAGTTGGTTGATGGATTAATTTATTATAAAGATAGAATCTTTTTAGTGCAAGAATCTAAGCTTAAGAAGAAGATTCTACAATCTTTTCATGATGTTCCCCTTGCTGGTCATTAAGGGATTTTCAAGACTTATAAGCAGATTCGTGAAATATTCACTTGGAAAGGGTTGAAAGAAGAAGTCTTGAACTACATTAGAGAGTGTCCTATTTGTCAAAGGAATAAAAATGAACACTCTTATCCAGCTGGTCTACTTCAGCCTTTGCCCATTCCTAATCAGAAGTGGGAAAGTATTGCCATGGACTTTATCACGGGGTTGCCCAAGGTGCAAGGACGTGATTGTATTTTTGTTGTGGTTGATAGACTAACGAAATTTGCTCATTTCTTTGCTGTTACCACTTCATTTACAGCAGCTCAAGTGGCTGAGTTGTTTTTTAGAGAGGTGTTCCGTTTGCATGGGTTGCCTAGAACAATTGTCAGTGATAGGGACAGCAAGTTCCTAAGTGTTTTTTGGCAGGAGATCTTCAGATTGAGTGGGACAGTGCTTACTCCAAGCACAAGTTATCACCCACAAACAGATGGGCAATCAGAAATTGTTAACAAGTGGTTAGAGGGCTACCTAAGGAACTATGTTTCAGGACAGCAGCGAGCTTGGATTAAATGGCTTCATTTAGGAGAGTATTGTTACAACTCTTCTTATCACATGTCAAATAAGATGTCTCCTTTTAAGGCTCTTTATGGTTATGAGGCTACTAATTTTGTTGATTTAGTGTTTGGTGATAGTAGAGCTCCACAAACACTGGATATGTTACAACAAAGCCAAGACATCTTGAAATCTCTTAAGGAAAATCTGCAACAAGCTCAAAATCAGCAGAAGTTATACGCTGATCAGCAGCGTGTTGAAAGGTCTTTTGAAGTTGGGGACATGGTCTATTTGAGGCTTCAGCCATATAGACAATCTTCTCTCAAGAAGAGTGGTGCAGAAAAGTTGAAGCCACGCTTTTATGGCCCTTTCAAAATCACTAAAAGGATTGGTGAAGTTGCTTATGAGTTGGAACTTCCAGCTGAAAGCAAAATACATAATGTTTTTCATGTGTCTCGCCTCAAGAAGGCAATTGGACACAATGTGGTGGCTACATCAGAATTACCTCCATTGGATGAGGAAGGTCAGTTAGTGTTGATTCCAGAAGAAATCCTTGATACTAGAGAACGTTCTTTGAGAAGAAGGACAATCAAAGAATATTTGGTTAGATGGAGGAATTTACCTATTGAAGATGCTACGTGGGAAGGTGAACAGATTTTGTTGCATCCATCTTTGCAGTTGCTTGAGGACAAGCAATTTCGAGGAGGGCGGACTGTAATATCCCCTTCTCATCAGTGATCAGCATTTGCAATTCATCAGTCTATTCCGGAACCCGTAGACTGGAATGAGGTGAAATTAGGGTTTCTTGGCTTGGAGTTTTGTGGCATTTCATATTATTTACTATTTTTAGTAAATGCTAGTTGTGGCAGTATGCAGTTGGTTGTCTTCAGTCATCACTTCAGTTGAGCATGTTATTTGTTGTTTCAATATTTTCCTCTCAAGCCTTAATTGATGAAATTTATTGATTAAAGGCATAAGTGTTATATTTTTCAGTTGACCCCCCTTGGCCTAAGGATATAACTTGTAAGTTGTTTTAAAAAGGGGTCATGAAGGGTACACCCTTGTCATAAGGAGATATTAATATTTTATTTTTGAACTTATGCTTGGAGGAAAGTGGACGCCACTTTTATGAGGAGTTATATTTTATGAAATTTCAAAAATAAGAAGAATTCAAAAAGGTGTCTCTTAGCGTACTGCTTGGAAGATGATGAGTTTCTCAGTTTTTATAAAATGAAGACATTGCTCCAGCATTTGGTATCCATTGTTTACCTTACTGTTACGCTGTCAAAATGACTATGGACATTTTGCTGTTGCTTCGAGGATGCTACCTCCTAGCCCCTTCCCAATTTTGTGTTTGAAATACAACACCTAGTTGGAACATTGCTGCTTCTCACATTAGACTAGCAGATTGAGCATCAAAGATTGAAGAATTTTGGAGTATTCTACAGTTTTGAATTTCCTAGTTTTGCTACAGCTGAAGCTGATTTTTGTTCATATCTTTTGGAGTGAATTTGATTTCGTTCTGGGTACTTGGGCAATCCATTTGTTGACTTAAGGCGCCACCTTCCTCAAAAAAATCAGAATTTAATTTCAAGCTGCTGATTTTATCTTGTAAAATCGATTTACTAAGGAGGCCGTACCATTTGGTGATGCATTGGAATCCGTGCTAAATAATTGAGAGCCTTTGGTCGTGGTTTTTGGACTTTGTCTTGGGCGTCTATCCTCTAGAGAACATCTGCAATTGATTTCACATCATTCGGAGGTAAATTGATCAACTTATGAGCATTTCATGATTTCACAGTTTGCTGGTTAAATTTCCAGAATTCTGATTTTTATATCAGATTGTTGCAATTTCCAGTTTTTTGGCATATACTTCAGTATTTGAGTGTTATATCATTGTAAAAGTTCATACTTATATCTAAGGTTCATTCCTTATCAATTGTACTTAGTAATTTGCAGAGTTTTATTTGTAAGGTTGAGATTAAGCATTACTAATCCAACCATTCTTTCATTTCTGCAATTTACTTTCTGTTTTAACATTAAATTACCCCTGGATGGTTTACCGCCAGTGTGGACAATCTGTTTGTAACACTCTTATACCCACTTCATAGTGGTGAATCCCCACAGCTCTGTGGATGCCCGCCGCAGCGGATGAATTGTTCTTAATTGTAATTTTCCCCCCACTGTTTGGTGGTAGCGTGGAAATGTTTTCTATGGCTGGTTATCCGCCTATCAGTTTATAATTTCAATTTTCTAGACTCCGTCATATGTTAGCACCTCGCCCTCAGTGGGATCTTGAGTGCACATTCTTGACGTTGAGTAGTTTCCATTCCAATTCCAGATTTCAGTTTGATGCTAACGCTAACTCAGTTGATCAAGTGCTGGTTGTATTGTGTAAAACTTTCAAAAAATTTGGTTAGCATATTTCAGAGGGAAGGCTCCCCCTCGGATTTACTATTCAATTTGCTACGAAAATGGTAGACTATATTAATTCTATGCTATAACTTATGGTGTTACTCATCCTATTCTCTTTTTTCAGAATAGATGTTTAATCTTTCCTCCTTTCAAGAAAGAAAATCCAGAATAGTAAAGGGAAAATTTCTGCTATTTAACTATTCTATAATAGTTACATAGAGAGAGAGCTTAATGTGATTTTGAAAGAAGCAAAGTTTCTTGAAAGCACAAAGTCTTTCGTTGCTTCCCGGGATGGGTAGATACCACTTGAAACACAAAGTCTTCACAACTTATCTTCCTATCAACCTTTTGCAATATGACTTCCGCTAACCAATAGTATAAAAGTAAATAGCAAAATAAAGCACAAAGTCTTTATTTAGATGCACCTCTAAGCTGAAAAACAAGAAAGATAATATAAGCACAAAGTCTTGTATTATATCTCTTGTTATGAATTCACCTATCTCTAATTCAGTCCTTCAAATTTGTAGCACAAAGACTGCAAGAAATCAGACTAAAGTCTTTCCACAACAGCTCTACAATTTTTCAAGAAAAACTCAGAAAAATATACTACTATGACATAAGAACACAGTAATAATATGCAATAAGATTCAACACAAAGTTTGAAATCTTATATTCCTTCCTTGTATTACTTGAAAATTAGGTTTACATACACAAAGCACAAAGTCTTCTTTGCTGTAAATTTTTGCAGAGTTCTCTCTATTGCCAAAAAGATAAAAAATTACAAAAGACTCCCTCAAGTATTTATAGGAGAGAAGTCATGAGAAAAAGGTGGGAGGATCCCAACTAACTTGAGAAATTCTTTCAACCACCAACTACTTGCAATTGACTTATTCCAAATTATAGTCCTAATTTATCTTGACTTGTAATTTGATTACATGTAATTACAATTTCTGGCTTTACATGTAATTTGTCCAAAAGGAACAAAACTGAAAATAAAACAATACTTTAATTATTTCTATGACCATCCTTGAAACATTGAAATTTATGAATGGAATTATGCAGTTCATCAGGATTTGGCCCTTGAGTGTTCTTGGCAACAACAACTATTTTGATGATGGTGTCAAAACATTTGATGATTGACAATCGATGCTCTTCCAATGCAATCTGCATCTTATTAAGAAAAGCATGATGATCTACAAATCTACTGATGGATTGCACGGTGAAGGTTTCAACTTCTAACTCCTGATGAAACTTCGCTGTTAATGTTGAAAGTATGGCATCCTCAGGAAGTACCTCACCATCTTGATCTTCTAGCTTGCAAGACTCATTTTCAAAGTTGGAAATGATATCTTGTTCTACTTCAACCACTATCTCTTGAGCAGCCTGTATGTCTGAAATGAGCTCTTTGAATACCAATGTTTTATTCAATAGGAGCTCTTCAGTCTCAATATACATTTCTCTGTTTGGTATTATTGCATTGGCACATAAGATTTCCAAACGTTCTTCATTCAAAGCATACCAACTCTTCAAATCACTTTCCATAGATTCCAAGCTTTGTTTGAAAGTGTCAGAAGCTTGGCGTAGTTTCAGCTTTACTATCTTTACATTAACCATCACATCAAGAACCTTTTTAACCACTTGAGTACTTTGATTTATCAACTGATCAACCCAAGAATCAATTGCCCTTGCTTTTTGTCCAGCTTTTTCAACTTGTTTAATAGACTCTTCAGAAATAGAAGAAGACAACGAATCAATCATTTCTGAAGATTTGGTAATCTTTTGAATAACTGAAACAAGATGTGCATCTCCTCTTTTAGCGTTTCTTTCTTGGCCAAGAGTTCATCATAACTTTGTGCTAAGACTGTTACAGAACTTTGGGCATCTTGCATTAGATTGGTGTGAGTCTACTTTCCCAATTCTATCCTGGTGAATTTGTAATCAGACACTTGCATCTTCTCTTGTGGCTTGTTTGAAAGAGGCTTAGCTACTTCTGCATATTTCATTTTATTGCTGTCCACAACCACCCGTGAAACTATTTTGGCTTTCTTTGCAACCTTTGGCTTAGACTTCTTCAGTTGTTGGAAATCAAACACATTTGGAGAGATTGCCTGTTTCTTCCTCTTTAGAGTGATTGAACTCAACCATGGAGGGAGATCCAATGTATTCACATCTAAAACAGTTGTGGTTTGTGTAGAAACAGACTCATTTTGTGCCATAGTGGTCATCCTAGGTGAAGCCTCGGTTTGAATTGCAACAAGAGTTTGTTCAGATGACATATTGTGATTAGTATCAGCCATAAAACAATCAAAACTCGCTACTGATGTATCTATCTCTGGAAGTACCATCTCTGATATCATAGGATACATTGGATTTGCATCAAAAACATTCTCCAAACTGTCATGCATGTTATTCATAGAAGTGTTCAATGCTGATGTAATTGAAGTATGACGAGCCACTTCTGTAGGTGCAATAGAAGAAACAAACACCATTGAGAAAGAATCAACATCGCTATCAATCTGAGACATAGGAGATAATATAGACACTAGTGTAGCATCAATATGAGGAGACCTCATACTTAGAACAGTAGGAGATTCAAGAATATCTTCTTCTTGCTGATCAATGATTTGGATCTGCGTCTCTCTAACTTCCTTCCCTTTTAATGTCGATTTCTCTAGAAGTTTTTCTACAGCACAGCTGACCTTTAACTTAATTCTGGTTCCTGAGGAAGAAGCACCTTCCTTAGATTTGTCTCTAACTTCTGATTTCAGTCCAACAGGTCCAGCTGAATCATCATCATCACTAACTCTGATTTTTATGGTTTTGACACCTATACTCTTAAGCCAAGAATTAGTATTTGCCAAAATTGATTGGAATCTGTTAAAGATAGAACTAGATTCCTTATGAGACCACTGTATTGCTGAAATAGAAGCGTCAGCAACCCTTTGTTCCTCATACTCTGGATTTAAAATTTATCCATCATCAATCGGTCCTGTTGGGATCAAAGTCAGATCAAGATCAACAATTTGTTCAATTGCGAGCCTGCAATAATCCATCCTACGGATGTCCTTCTCTGTTCGAAGATCCACCCAAATATCTTCAATGCGATGCACATGCGTGAAAGCTCTTTTAATCTTATCTTTCATTCTCTTGTAGTCAAAATCCGTTCTTGCCTTGAATCTTTTCAATTTAACCTCTTGAATTTCAGTTTCCATTGCTTTTGCTTTTGAAGTAGTTGTCAAAGAGTATCTCCCAATTTGCAATGGGTTATGAGAAGAGATGCTTACTCTAGCTTTATGTTGTGTAGCCTGTCGTGCATGTACTATCATCAATTGCCTTGCAAGCTCCATCAAAATGATTTTATCTATCAGATATCTTGGAAGCATGTAAGACTGATCTTCATAACAGCCAACTCTCATGTAAGTGAAAGTGGGAAACTGGAGAAAGAGACAACCATATTCATTTACCTTCTTCCAAGCAGCCTCAGATTCTTTGTTGTTCTGTAAGGTTTTGTCAAATAGACACATGAAATAACCAAATAATGCATCTTGGACTCCCCTATAATGAATTCTACTTGGTCTCAAAGGTAGTTGATCATAATACTCCCATACTGGTACTAAGGATCTATCACCTTTGGTAGAAAGGCCTGGAAATTGCCTTAATGAAGCTACTATGTAGACCAAATAGGAGTTCATGTAGAACGTGAGTGTAGTAGGAACTTGTGCAAGTTGCTCGCATAAACTATCATTGATTACTTCGCCCCAAAAGATTGGATGCTGAGCCTTTCTTATCACCACTATGAACTTGTACATCCACTTCTCAAAAACATTAGAGAATTTTAACCCCATTATTCTACTCAAAAGTGCGATTATATCATTAATCTCTTCCTTGAATTCAGATCGGTATAGCTTGGGCCACCGAGACAAACAAGTTCGATGCTGTAGAAGCCATTTAGTGTTGATATGTTGCACACAATCTGGTTTCTTTTGTTCATAGTGATCAAGAGCACTTTTTATTGAAATGTTTGAATACATAGGCGCATCTAGAACTCTAAAAATTCTATTAATGGTTTCTTGATCAAGCCTAATGACCACATTACCATCATCATCTCTGATAGTTCTGGATTCTCTGTCAAAGCGAGCTGCACATGCAAGGATAAACTCTGGTTCTAGGGCAGCAACAGGAAAAGAGGAAACCAAATGGATATGACTTCTTAGCAACAATTGAATATCATGTGAAGTTGATTTCTCAGCTCTCTTAAGAAACTCAAACATGTCAACATGTCCAATCTCCCTATCTCTGATTTCTTCGATGTTTGAGACCACATGAGATGGAGAAATCTCATTCTGATATTTATCAAACTTGTACTTCATCTTTTTATTTGGTGGAGAAGCTGGTTCCTCTATCATTGAACAAGAATCTGCAAGGCTGCGATGAAAATTCCATAAAGTTAAGACATCATCAACATCAAAATCTGTAGACATGGCGAAAACTCAAACTCAGAGTGGTGTTCTTGTTGTATGAGGATGGAAAATGAGGATTATAACTCATTTTGGATCTTGGAAGGCTGATTGCAAGTGAAAGCGACGTGCTTTTCATGGAAAATGGAAAACTTGGTTTACATCTTTAAAAACTGCAAGTCAAAACCTTTAACTTGCAATTGCAGTTAAGTCCAAAAGGTCCGATTTTTAGACATTTTTGAAGCATTTCAGGACTTTGGAAGATGACTGCAAGTAAAGTGCATAATAGTGATTTTTGAAAGCTTTTGCAAGTGAAAAGTGCAAAGTAGGAAAAATAAGAAGTCATTGCAAGTTTATTTTCTTTTGAACTTGTAATTGCATTTTTGACCAAAATACCCTACTTGCAATTGGTTTGCAAAATCCCAATTTGCAGCCAAGGGCATCATTTTTCTTTATTTTTTCTTTTGTAGAAAATGGAAATGAGATGAAATGGAAGGGGAATGAGGTGGAATGAACATGAAATGGCATGGAATGAAGGGTCAACAGCATGAAAGAGAACGTTTTCAATGAAAATGAAAATGAGAAATACGTTTTCAGCCAATGAGAGGCATATGAATGGAATAAACAACGTTTTCAGTCAATAAGAGTGAAAAACACGTTTGTATGAAGGCGTTTTGAAATGTGATGAAAGGAAAACGCACATGGCAATAATGAAAATGAAAATGAAAATGAAAATGCGTTTGGGAAATGAATGATAATGGAGGCGTATGGAATGATGTTTTTATTGAGTGACGATTTGAATGAATGAAAATGAAAGACGTTTTCAATGGAGGGCGAATGAAATGAAAGGCATCTTAAAGAAAAACGCGTTTTTCATGAAAGCACCTTTTTTTTTTTAATATGCAAATACCAACTCGCACAAAGGCGCCTCAATCACAAAGGATTTCATAATGTAAGAACATTGAAATGTAAAAGAAACACAAAAATAAAATGAAACATACCTGCAATAAAAGATTGCAAACCAAAATGAAGAGGAAAACTCTAGACGTCTTGCAAAAACTCAGCCAAAGAAGTTTGAATGATTTATCACAGCTGGGGGTCTTCTTATTGCAGCCAAACATTTAAGAATCCACCATGAAAAGAGGAGAAGAAGCAAACTCAAACACAAACAATCTTCTCCTTCAATGGCGTCGGGATTTTCATGACTCAGAGCAAGTAGAGAAATCGACCCTCTTGCAAAATCGGACCTTTTCAAACATTTTACAAGTTCATTTTGAGCTAAAACACTCAAATCGGGTTTCTAACAACTCATTACAAGTTTATTTTCACTAAAGACCCAAATTGGGCTTTTAGAAGCATGTAACAAGTTACTTTTTATTAAAATAACTCAAATCGGAACTCTTGAAGGTCTTTGCAAGTGACTTTTAATTGAAATCGGGTTTTTGCAAGCTCATAACAAGTAAAAATATCACTCAAAAGGAGAAATCGGGTTTTTGGAGGCACTTTACAAGTTAAAAACATGACAAATAACTCAAATTGGAACTTTTTTAACTCATTACAAGTCCCTTAAGTGAAATCGGACTTTTTAAAACATATCACAAGTAACTTTTTTAAAAAGTAACTTGTGAAATGAATTAAAACTTCCTACAAATGACTTAAAAAAGAAAATTTAAAAACAATATCACTTACAATAGAGATAAAAAGTTCCTATTACTAACTTGCAATAAGAAAATAAATTCTCTACTTGCAGTGATGCCCTAGAAACCCGAAATTGACCAAAAACATAAGGAAAATGACTCAGAAATTTATGAAAACGAACAGAAGTGAGTCAAAAAGGATATCTAAGGGAACCATGAATCTAAAACTGAAATTTTTCAACCTTTGCACCTCGTAAAATGTGCCTTAGAAGAGAAAATCTTCAATTTTATTCAAAATTTTAATATGTTATCCCAATTTTTAACAAGTTAAAAATTAGGGACAACATTCCTTAACACTTACTGTTCTTATGAAGCAAGCGACAAATGTTCTTCCTGAATCTCAAAACCCTATATAAGTCATACAGTCCATTAAAAGATTTCAAAGCTAAAGCAACGTGACCTAGTTTAAATCAATTAGCATGAGTAATACCTATATGCCAATTTTTTCTTCTCTGATGACTTAAGGGATGTTGATGAAGAGGCTATGGAGGGCCTCTCAACACGTAATTAAAAATGGTGAGAGGAGGTTCTTTGCTTTTCTACTAACTATCCAAAGGAGAACCACCTAAGCATCAAGTAACAAAAAACCTCAACCTTCCTAAGTTACCGGTACGGGTTTGAGGATGGGTGCGGGTACGAGAATCTGGTACGTGGGTGCGTGAAAATGTTTTTTAGGGGTTTGGGTACGTATGGGTACGTGTGTGTGTATATATATATATATGTATTATATATACAAAAAAATAAGAGAAATATGCAGAATTGTAAAGCTAAATCATTTCATAGTATGATACTTGATCATTGATCAATGCCAAATGCCAATGATAAATATTAAATGCCAATTGGTAGTTGAAAAATATTCAAATAAGCCATATCAATGATATCATATACGTCTATGTTCACCCAGCAAGTACCCGCAAGTACCCGCAGACGAACCCGAACCAGGTGCGTACCAGAACCGGGTTCGTGGCCTGCAGGTACGAACCCTGCAACAGAGCAGCCTTCACTTCAAATCTTTGACTATGCAATTATTGCTTGCTTACAATTTTTTGTTAATGTTTTTTATTTTTTTGCAGCTGCTTGGTGGGAATACTGAGGTGGAAAATATCCAAATCTTTCAAAATTAGCCCTTCAAATTTTGTCTCAACTTTACGTCACTTATGGATATGAGCGCAATTGGAGTTTGTTTCATTCAATTCACTTGAAGAAGCACAACAAGTTGACACAAAAGTGCCTCAATAACCTTGACCTTCTTTGAAAAAGATGGAGGGCTCAATAGTCATGAGGCAATTGACTTGGATGGTATTTGTCCATATAGCATTTGGACCACCTTTGATGAGAACTCCATGTTTATAGAAGATGAAATTGACAAATTTGAGAGGCAAGTAGAGGAGGGTGTAACAGAAGCAATGGGAGGCATTTAATTGAAGGAGATCATGGTTGAAACTTGAGGATGAGGATACATTTGACAAGGAGTCACTACCTTGTAGTTTGAGGGCAGAGCCGATGCCACCAATAACAAGGAGTTGTAGAACCCCAACCATCAATATGGATGTAGGCAGGGAAGAGAAAAATGTAAAAGTCGTAACTTAAATAAAATTGTAATTTTTTATGATGATTTCCAATCATTAGGTGACTCATATCATATCATCAGTAGTTGTATTTGCATGTTGATGTGATAGTGTACTCCTTTTTTATTCAAATATGAAAGAAAACACCTCTCCAACATTCTACAGACTCATTTCATATGTTTTGTAACAATATTTTGCATGATATGTATGATTTTTTTATGAATTAAAGCATTTTTTTCAATTTGTCAAGTTTTGCTGAGTCGCCAGTTTCTAAAATATGGTTATTACTATTATGGGATACCTTTGACAGTGAACCATTTTTACAATACAGTCCAAACTTATTCCCCACAATGTTGAAGGTCACCTATAACCTCACCAAAGATTCAACAAATACATTTGTTTAAGAAAAAAAACAGAGTAGAAGGGAAAAATTTTAGACCTAAACTTACCCTGTGACTGGTATTGTTTTCTCGCAGGCGAAGAAGATGGTTGATGATATAGTGAACATCCTCTTGCTTAATCCAATTCCGCTGCTTATTAAGAAGTCTAATCATGGGAGCGGGTGCATGTGCTGGCAATTCCTTGCAGAGCCACCCAATTTTCTTCCTCCTCCATTCCTCTGCAAATTCGTCCAGTTCTTTCGCTTCCTCTGAAGTGGATTTTTCTTCAACTTCCTTTGAGTTCTCCTGCAGACCAGCAGTGGCAGCTCTGCCTTTGGAGAGAAAGCTCTGAATTTTCTTAGGTGGGTCAGAGGTGAATCCTCGGAATTGGAAAAAGGGGTGTGATTTGGATAAAAATGAAGGAAATTGTAAGCTATAACAAGTGATAAACGGTCTGGGTATTGATGAAAAAGACATTTGGAGACGCGGGGCGGAGGAAGAAAGCTCATGAGCTCCTCCTGCGCAAAGCAGCATCTTCTGCAAGTATATAAACTCACTCCCGTATATTTTTTCCTTTGTAGATGACGTTGACGGTGTGTGAGAAATGATTTCTCGTTGAGACTGTAATACCCGGCATATTCATATGCTTCAATAGAATTGGACTGATAAAATCTTGTAACGATGTGAACTCATCTCTTTCTTTCTTGTATAACATAGATTTACTCTAACAAATGTTAGAAGGATGGGAATGGAAACGTGCTTTTGAACAGAAAAATGAAGAGCTTAAGCTTGAAAATACTTCTACTTGTTACTCAATTAATCAACAATTAATATACATAAATGAGTTAACGAATAATAATTGAAATTACAAAAAAATAAATATAGAATTAATTAAATAAAAAATAATATTTAGTTTAAAGTCAATAGTGGCATGGTGTGATGGTTAAGTTGGTGTGTGGTTGTTCTTGCCATCAAGGTTCAAACCCCATTGGGGTATAATCATTGAGTGCTTATGTTGGGGACGAGGTCCTCCATTCATGACCTCACCGGTTCATAGTTTCGGGTCAAAAGCGTTTACCCCTCTAAATTATATATATATATATAGATAGTTTAAAATTTGATGATGGATTATAATAGATGTTACAAATTGATTTATCAAAGTATTAGCATTTTATGGTTTGTGTTGGCGTAAAATCTAACACCTCTAGAGTGCAGGTTTGTACGGACAGCTATGTACACTACGCAATGAGTGCTCTTCAAATTAGGAGGGGAAGCTCCCTCGTTGTGCTGGAATGCATGAAAAAGAAAAGTAATCTAAGTCCTATCTTTTTGTTCTCACTGGAAGAGGCACAAGGTTAAGAAAACCAAGAACGTTGTAGCTAAGGATTTTCTGGTTTCGTAGATCATTAACTACAACTAAGCTATCTATATTAAATCTATCCAATTTCCTCAAGAAAACAGAGCATGAGGAAATGGAGCGGGTTTTGACTATCGACGATAAACGAGTTTAGATTCTCTACTTGAAGGCAAGGTGGCGCATCTATCACTCAATCTAGACAAGTTTATTGGGCACAAAAGATTTAAGAATTTACCATGACAATCTTATGAAACCCTATGTGGCATAACACTTGATCAAAATAGTAAAGACTTACAAAACAGATTTATCATCACAATCTCACGAAACCCTATGTGGCATAACACTTGATCATAATGATAAAAGGTTCACAAAACAGATTTATCATCGCAATCTCTTGAAACCCTATGTGGCATAACAATTGATCACAATGGTAAAGATACACAAAACAGATTTATCATCATAACCTCTTGAAACCCTATGTGGCATAACAATTGATCATAATGGTAAAGTTGTACAAAACAGAAAGAATTCACCATTACAATTGCATGAAACCCTATGTGGCATAACAATTAATCGTAATAGCGAAGACACATGAACAAATACCAAAAGAGCAATATTGAGGGCAAGGTAGGCGCAGCATATATTTCTCTCTCAAGCAAAAGTTAATTACAAATGAGCAAAAGCTCTTATTTATATACATCAAGGTGTAGGAAACCCTAAAATCACCTTGTGTTAACTACAGTCTCGCAAATGCATGCAAGATTTATTACTAAACCCTAATGAAGTAAACTATACAGTTAACTGGAAAGCTACCATCAGTTAACCGGTACATTTAACCTAAATGGACTATGTGCAAGCATGCACGTCCTTATTTAAAGCAAAGTTAACTGGACACTACCTTCAGTTAACTGGAAACCCTAACCCTAACTCCTGTGATGATAATTCCAAGGACGAGATAAGCATGTGTTAAGTCAGCAAGTAAACTCAAGACTGAAAGTCGAGTTAACTGCTGCTCATGACTCAACCCTCGAAATTAACTACAGGTTCCAACTGGCAGATCACTCCATGTCATCTCGGTCTAACACTTCGACCAAGAACTCATCGATCTCTCTGTCATCTGGCACTTTGATGCTATCCAAAAATAATAATCTGCTTCTTTAGTTCTTGGTCGCCTACTTTGACTGTATGCATGCCATCTTTAACATCTTGTTCGCCTTCTTAAAACTAGCTGAAATTACTGAAAATGTGATCAGAACCTCCATCAAGATATCGCAAACATGCTTCTGAAACTCAGTTTGTACAACCTCGAGATCAGCGTAGGTACCGTTTTCACGAAGATAATGTCACAAGATCTGAGTGACTTTGGCAGCTCCGTAAATGAAGTGATCTCTGTTCCTTCTGCAGCGTAACGCTTCATTGTCAGCTACTATGATGAAAACCTAAATTAAGACCAATTTGGTTCTGAATTCAGTCTAGTTGAACCGCCTTCTAAAAAACTTGCCCGTTGATTGTGAACACGGCTATCTTTTGACAACTTTCTCGGAAAGCAAAAATGGCTCCTGGTGAGGCTAAAAATAGCCTGTCGGAGGATAATTTTCACCAAAAATTCTGAGACATGGGTTTTGTTCGGAAAATGATTCTAAGACAACCCACAACGTCAGAATTGTGAAAACACGTCGTTTAGCTTGACATGCAAAGATTCTTCAATCGAGAACTGAGGGGTTTTAGAGCTTCTCGGGGCAAATTTTTCTTGAGAAAATCTGGAACATGGGTTTTGTGCACAACGGAATTCTGAACAAACCCAAATGATGAGATTTTCAAAAAGATGTGATTTTATCCCACATGCAAAGAAATTCTCGAAAAAAAGCACAGAGCTTCAGAATGAAGGCTACGGGGCGATTTTCTCGAAAAAATCTAAGACGTGGGTTTTGCTGCTGATGCTGAAATATGAGAACCCAGATGATCAGATTCTAAATATGCGTTGAATTTCTTTGACATGCGAAGAAAGTACCTAAGGTGAGAAATAGAAGAAATAAGACAGAAGATAGAAAGTTTTGCTTGTTTTCTTCTGAAAAATCTGCAAATCTCTTCGCTGGAATTTGATAAAACCTGCATACAAATTGAAAATAAAGTCTAGAATCGACTTCTTCTGAACAATCTGAACTCGTTGCTTCGAAGAACGCTGAATTCGAACACCTGAATCACCTTCAGCTTGCTGGTCGCTCAAAAAGAATAAGAGCTTCAGAGCAAAAGATGATGAAATAATGGACGCCATGGCTGAAATATATAGAATTTCATCTTTGAAAATTCGCATTAAGCAAGGAATGCTTGAAAAGTGCGCTTGGCTTCTAATTGGACCTCAATTTAGTTAACTGGAACTCAAATATGCTAAATAAGACGCCATGCTTTAGGGTTTGCCTTTCAAGTCTTCAGTTAACAACTTCATATGATTTTGACTTCAGTTAGCACTTCATATTAAGTTCGCCATCCTTCACACTTGCTTTAAATTCACAAATTTAAACTAAGGCGTCCCTTTTGATAACTAAAGTTAGCCATAAGAAACTCGCCATATTCATGCAATAAACATTCTAAAAATAGCGACCCTTTTCAATCTTAAGTTGGCCTTCAAGAAGTGCGCCAACTTCACACTTATGTTTCAATTTAATTCTAAAAATAACAACCCTTTTGGAACTTCAGTTGTCATTCCTTGTAAAGGGCGTAGCTTCACTAATTAATGCTTCATCAAAAATATCAAACACTAAATATGGCGACCCTTTTCATAACTGAAGTTAACACTCAATGAAGCGCCATCTTCACTAAATCTTCACAATTGCAACCAAATGCGCCATGCATGTGAACTCCAGTTGACATTCACTGATAATCTTCAGTTAAGTGGACATGCAATCAAGTTAACTCAACATGCAAGATAGTTAACTAAACATGCAAACTAGTTAACTCGACATGCAAACTAAAAGATCACCCCACATGCCAATATATGAACTGAAGATGACAACCCAGAAATCGTTTAGTCTAACTGCAATCAGAACTCCAGTTAAGGCGTCCATTCAACTCACTTTCGAAAATTCAACTTTGAACTCTTAAGGCGAATTCCAGACTTAGCCAAATTTCATGAAAATTTAAGCTAAAACCTCTGTCGGGACCTCTGTTCATCCTCTGATACTGGTTGACTGACTTCTCCGATTCGCTAGCTGACAGGTGCATCGCAGAGCTAAGTAAAAACTGATCAAAAGATATCTTGAGACTGGAAACCATAAAACTGACATCTGAAGGCTCAAAAATCCAAGCGCCTTTTTCAAAAGCTACGCTTTTTCTCAGACTTAATCAAATTTTGACTTCTGCATCTCGTACGAAGGGAAAAACAAAATCCTTCATAACTTCTGTTTTATCAACTTTCAGAACTGGAACTCGGTTCATCTGCGAGTCGACATCATTCTGCATAACAACCCCAAAGGTACATTTCCCAAGAAACATCATCTGGGTGAAAACGCTTTTTCAAAAGTTGCTCTTTTCATTCCAGACTTAGCCATTCCTGGAACTGGCTAGAATATCACAAAAACTCCGACTGCAAGCTGCTGAGACATCTTCTGATATGACGGAGACAGGCAACGGAAAGCTGAAAGTAACACAGACGCATTGAACATCTGGTATCATCAGAAAGAAAGCATTAAAGGCCTGAAAAGCTTAGGCGCCTTTCCCAAAATGTGCTCTTTTGCTTTTTCTTCTGACGTTCTGACTAAGATTTGACCCTACGTTTGACCTCAAGTTCAGGCACTTCAGCAACTCAGATTCACCTACTGACGGATGCGTCGCGAAGTTCGAACAAATGTGAGATAAACATCTTGGGTGGCATTTAGCCAAAAACCTACGTTTGGCACCTCAAAAAGATGGGCGCCTTTCTAAAAAGCTGCGCTTTTCTCCAGTGTTAGCCAATTCTTGCCTTTGCCTCGTTTTGCGCTGTATCTTCTGTAACTTGCCCGAAACAGGTCCGTTCAACAGGCTTGATAGCTCACTGCGAAGCTGACGTGATGCCGGACAAATGTCTGCTGGAGGTGACAAACCCTAAAAATAGGATCTGAGCCCCTTAAAGATAGGGCGCCTATTTGAGAATGTGCTCCCTTCTCCAGAGAGAAAATTTTGATGTTTTTCGTTCAGATTTTCACTTTTCTTAAATCTCTTCGGTAACAGACTGACATGACACTGACACCAATTCCATATTTAAAAACCCCAAAAATGACCTTCTGACATCACTTTAACAAGATTAAGACTCAATTAAGCAAAATGCCTTAGTGAAGCAAAAATTTTGGTTTTGGGTACAACAGTTTGTTCATATAAAGATTCTATATTTTGTAAATTAAAAGTGTTTGTTCAAGTTTATCTACATCAATGTGGATTTAATCTTCATTAGTGTAGATTTGAACTAATGCACAGATATAAATTCAAACTTGTAGATTTCAATTAATAGGATGTGGACTATTTTCACTCACTCACCACATTTCATGATATTTAATTTGTTGTAAGGACAAGCTACATTTATAAATACTTTTAGGGAATCTATTGAATTGTAAGGCTTATATATTGTTCAATCAACCTCCTAGTTGGATTAATTCAATGGCAATGGAACAAGATCAAGGATAGCAAGCAAGTATGCAACTAACCTAAGATGACATGCTTTGATAAATGTTGTTAGAATACTCTCATAAATGCTCTATCAATAACCCTAGCATGTTCCTTGATAACCCCTAGATGATAGTCCTTCATGTTTACAAATGAGTGAATGAATGTCCTTAAATACAATAACATAATGCCTAAATCAACACACATGTGCACTAGGTTGGCTCACAGTAGCAAGTGAAGTGGTCATCAATGTGCAAATTCAAATTTTGAATTTAAAAGTCAAGTTTTAAATATGTGACCATGGAAGTGACTCGAATCAAGTCCACATTTGTGAATTTGATTCAAGGTGGCAAAAGATGGATCTAGGGATCAAGAATGAAACTTTAGGGATCACTAATAAGGAGATCAAGATATGACGATTTCTTGAGCCAAATTCATGCAAGAGTATGTCATTTGTTAGCTAATTATTACATTTAAGACACCCTAATCAAAGTGGGATGAAAATGTAAGGAAAAAGTTAATGGATTGTAGTTTTCACCATTATAATTTGTTCCCATTTTAATGTGCATGCAAACTACAAGGTAGATGTGTGTCAATCTAAAATAAGTAGATAACGTGTAAATTAAATATTTTCACACTCAAAAGATCCAAATTTGTATAGATTAATACACCATATTTCAATTATTTTTGCAATAAGCACTCCATCAAAAACCTACAAAACAATAAACATATGCAATGAGTAATATTTGCCACACATTTAAATAAGCACTAAATACAACATGATTGAAAAGAGACTATCCTTGAAAATAGTAAAAGTAATGCAAGGATGGAAAGAGATTGTGCTTGTTATAGAAAAGTGATAAAGAACTAATTATGCAAAAATATAAAATGAGTTTGACCAAGTAATGAATTGGTAGAGCTCCCCTAGACATGGGAATGAGTATGAGCTTTTCACTACAAACATAACTCACATGGGAATTTTTTTGATATATATGCCCCCTATAAATTACATCCAATAGATGCAAGGAATTGGAGAGGAGAAAAATATATAAGCATGGTAATGAATGTAAACACAATAAAATATATCATCATATAATAAAGAATGTAAGCACATAATAGGAGATAATAATGAAGACACATGCAATAAGGGAAAGTAAAGGTACCTCCCAAATGTTTACGCCCAATATACACAAATAATTAGATAGTGATGTCGCTAAAGGCTAGATAAGGATCATGTGTAGGTACCAATAGGATATAAAAGATGTGGTATGATATGTAAAATAAAGGATTTTAGAATGATAAGGATCATAAGTGTGAAATCATAAGCATGGAATCGTTAGATGTAAACATATGAAGCATTACGATCATGATAAAGGTAAGCATCATAAACATGTCATAAAGATGTTATTAGAGATAGTTATCATAAACATGTTGATTGGGAACATAATAGCATCATAAATCATGTAGTATGAGTCCTTAACAAGGAACACGTGGAAACCAAAGTGGTAAAATATAGAGCATAGAAATGTATAAACTAATCAAGAAACATAAGAAAATAGAGGAGCTAAACATGACACACAAGAAAGCATAAAATCAAGTACAAAATAAATATATGAAAGATGCCCCCATGTGGAAAAATAAAGCATAAAATACTAGAGAATGTGAAATAAGAATAAGGCATGCACAAAAAACATGGCATAAACAAAAAGACCAAAGTATAAAAATCATATAAGAAAAAAGAAAAATAAATGTTAATATAAGTAATTAGATAAATGTAGCATAAGAATGATCAATGTCTCTTGGAATATATCAAGAGAGATCACCCTCCAACACGTCATCCTCATCCCAAAATTCTAGCATCAATTTTTTCCTCCTCATTTACATGGTTTTCCTTTTCAATTATACGAGTTTCATTTAATAAGATTTGATACTCTTGGTGAAAACAATATTAATAGGTGTAATAATATCTATATACTTATTTTTCTTATATTTGGATGTGGATCCATAAAAATATTTTACATTTTTTGAAGCATAACATTTTTCTTTGGCACCCATGAAGGAAATGTGCCTTTAAAATGAACCATGAGTTTTTGAAACATGGTGACCTTATCCTTCTTAGGTAGAGTAGGAGGTAAAGTATGCTTATTATGATCAATTTATATCTTAGATTTATAATTTATTTCCTTGATCCCTATAATTTTCTTTCATACAAATTATAAATAGCCCCTTCACTTTCATATGCCTATTCCTTAGAGACCTATTCATGTAAGTATCCAAAGTAAAATGACCATTTCTACAATAAGATCATATAGATCTCATGTAACCTTTACAAATCTTCCCTAGTGATCATATTTAATAAATTGATGGAGAACATAAGTAACAACCCTCATATGCTCAAGCCATGGTCTACCAAGTGAAATAGAGAATCTATTTGAAGAAGGAATAACATGGAAAAATACTTGTACCTCTTTAGGACATTCTTTAAGAGATAAATAACACAACCCAAAGTGTTAATCAAGATACCATTCATCATTTTCAAATATCTCCCTAATTGTGGATAATATTTTTCTTACAAGTGAGTAGCATCCAAGAAGTCTTCAATCCATATATTATTTGTGGATCTATAAGAATGCCACTACTAAGCTCCTCATATATTTCATCCTTCACATATAATGGTCCATAATGATTGTTTTATGGGATTTGGACTCATTTGAAGTCTTTAATTTGTGTGTATATAATAATGTCACTACCAACCTTGTCATATATTTCACCTTCATATATAATAGGCTATAATTATTTTTTTGTGGGATATCCTCAACTAAAAATGTGAGTAATGAGTAGCATGACATGAAGAGGATATATCTCTAGATTGTATCATACCCAAAAAACATTTTTATGTGACTATTTTTTAGCATTGAAATATGTATCATCCATAGTATCTCTATCAACATTTGTGTTTACCTTACCAAAAATATCATGTTCATTAGATTTATTAATGTTATCAACATGGCTTGGAAATAGATTAGCATAAACCTTTAAATTTTGACTATGGAGAGCAGTAAAATGATTGTCCCCATCATTAACACCCTTTATATGAATCGTGCTATTATCAATTAAATCTTAGTACATTTTTTAAAGCCATGTAACCATGGGTGTGATTACTATTAACTCTATGGAAATTGCAAAAACACATTCTCATTACATTTCTTAGGTATCCCTCTAGCTATATCTAATGAGCCTCTAGGTAGAAGAGTAATTAAATGAAAGCTTAACAAACTAAAGAACAATGTGCAAGGGCTCTTGCAACATAGTAAGCTTCCTAAAAGTACAAGTCTTGAAAGATAGCACATTGTAAGTATTAGCCACATGATTATATAATCTATACTTAAGCATATTAGATGCAAGCAATTTCAACTCAAGATTTATTTATATGATTAAATGTGTCCATGAAAGAAAGATATCTACTTAAGTGCATGCTCCTTTTAGTATTAGGAAGAATTACCACAAGAAAGATGGTTTCAATCTCATCATCATCTATTTGATGCTTTATTTTACCCTATAAGGATTGGAAGCGAATTGCATAATTTGAAAGGATCAATACTCTTTTGGGTAAACTTATTCAAATTAGTTACAATTTTTTTCAAGCCCATATTAATAAAAAATGTTTTAGGAGAGTTATGAATAGCTTATAAAAAAAAAAGGAACTAAGACTCAAAGAATAAAACCTTTGAATACCATAATCCCTCAAGTTTCTTGGAAACAATTTGGTTAATATTACATCCTATATACAAAATATAAGAATGCAACATGAAAGGCTTGCAAATGGACATTATGATATCATTTTCCATGATATAGTTGGAATCTAAGTGCAACAAAACCAATAAGCAATGGATATGAAACAATCACAAAATTAAGTGGTGCATATTGTGGAGGATTGTAAGTAATATAATATTTTTTATTAAGCATATCATCCACTTTCCTCTTAAGTTGGAAAAATTCTTGTAATGGTGTATCTATTATATAGAGGTAGGGATAATTGTGGTATGAGGATAATGGGAAGCAACAGATGAATTATAATGAGGATGGGTAATAAGAGGTAATTTCATGGACATGGAGGTAGGAATCACATTATAAGATGGGGTGGTCATAAGATAAGAGGAAGGGATAGCACAAGAAACATAAGTGTGGGGGATGATTCCAAAAAGTAGATAAATGGAAGGATGATAAGTGAGTGGGATTCTAGTTGAGGAAAAAGTGGTGACACTAGAGGTAAAAATAGAAGAGGTATAGATCACACTATGCATGACAACATGAGTTCTAGAGGCTATCAAAGTGATAACTATGGGATCATGAGGGGGAAAAATGATCAAAATAGGATGAGAAATGGGGTGGGTGGGTGAGAGGATAAACCATTGGAAGAATCCATGTTAGTGCTAAGACCATGAATAACATTTGTGCCAAATGGAATGCATACTAATGTCTTATGTAAAACAATATCTAATTTATGAGAAGATTCAACATGAGTAAGTGGATCAATAACTAATTGTCTAGTAAGGAAGAGATCTTACTTAGCTACATATGCATCATGATGATAATCTTGTTGGTTGTCATGATCCTCGAAAATGTTCTCAATACGAGAATCATTATCATCAAATCAAAAAATATCAAGTATTATCATTAGATTGGCTAGCCATAGTAGGGTTTCAATGAGCACACCTTCACAAAGAAATATTAAAATCTTGAGTAGCTTGTGGCATAAAAAAAGTAATGTGGCTAAGATAGATAAAATTATTAAATGATATAAATCACTCTCATATTTTTAAAATTATAAAAATTAACAATTTATCAGATTTTAAAATTAATATCTAAAGGAAAAAATAAGGATAGGTAGGGTGTGTGAAAATAAGATGTCACTATGAAACATAAAACCCTAATAAATATTTAATTATGAAGCACAAGTAAAGAGGATCCAAACTCTAATGGGATCTAGAAATATGATAGTGCAATAAGAAATCTCGTATATGGAAAAACCTAATGTAGAAGTGATGAAACCTAAGACCAAACCCTAAGGGGTTTTTGATAAGTCATCTTCACAAAAATATATAAGGAAAATAACTCTACATAAATTATCTAGGCTAATCACATAATCAAAGAAATTGATCAACAATTAACCTAGATAGGTGGTTAATTCCCCAAGCTCTTTCCCAAGACATGAATATACAAATATTGAACAAACAAAAAAATATGTTCTAATGCAATGCTAAGTAGGCTACATTACACTCCTACATGTACAAGGTACCACAAAACAATGTGAAGATGCACCAAAATATACACCAATGTAATAAGCACAGTGATACAAGCGAAAGACCTATACTAACCCATGTCAATTCTCCATGACAATCCCAAGAAAACTAGTGCAATTCTATAACATCTTAGACTTTAGTGTTCAAATAGTATTTTCCAACCCCTTAGCCTTTGAACATCAATTTACAAATTGCAACCCCTTCTCACTTCAAATTTTAGAGTATGATTTGCATTTTGTAACTTTAAAAATGTAGATACAACTCCAAACTCTAATGAATAACACTTTGGAATTCAAAGTTCATTTGGCTAAAAGTACAAAGTTGTGTCACACTTTTGGCCAACTTATCAACATAAGTGAATTTAAGTATTTCTAACTAAAAATCTATTTTGGTCAAACATATGATCTAGTTAGATTCATTCTAGCTAAGTTAGATATGTCCGCAACTTTTCTAACTAGAATTGTTGACTAAATTAATATGTAGAACCACTTTGAGGCTAATTTACCAAAAAAATAAAATTATTTGAAAAACTTGATGTTTCAAGAACTCTTACTCATGTAAATAACATTTTTTTAAAATATAAAAATAGCCTTTTGTAGATCCATAAGTGTAGTTTTTTAAATTTTAAATTTTTTAATAGTTTAATTATCATTTAATTTATTTTTAACTAAAATTAGGTTACCAACACCAACATATTAGGTTAATTATAATGTCAAGAAAAAATAATAAAAAATATTAAAAAATATTAAAAAATATGATGCACTAGATAAAACATTCTATATCAAGATGGTATATTTTTTCTATTTTAGATAAATAGTTAATATGGCAGTTGACATCAAATGGAACAAACTATGTTTTTAATACATGCACATTTTAATATTTATTTTTTAAAAATATTTATCAAAATTGGGAAAATTAAATCCGTGCACTAAATACACATAAATTTTTTGAAGGAAAAAAATAGTTTTTACTATATAAAGAATGATGTCTCATGTAACTTCATTTTTCAACATTTTATTAGCAACTAAATTATAGTGTCAATTGATAAGAAACTATATTCAAATAATTTTTCATTTTTTCAAAAAACTATACATATAAAATCTACTAAAATATATATTTTTTATTAGTTTACATCATTTCAAAATTCAAAACATATATGTCATTTTTTAGTGATTCAAGTTAAAGTTGGATTGGTGTTGGTTGTTTCCTTTATAAAAGTGTGACACAAATTTGTACTTTTTCCCATTTGCATTTTGCAACCTCAAAATGTAAATGCAACTCCAAACTTTGGCATCATATACTTCAAACTTTAAAGTCCAATTTATATTTTGTAACCCACAAAATGAAAATGTAAACCCAAAATATCAAATCAAGCACTTCATAATTTGAAGTTTGATTTCTATTTTACAATATACAAAATCAAAATTTTACATTAAACTCTGGCTCCAAGCACTTTAGACTTTAGAGTTCAATTTGCATTTTGTAACATACAAAATTTGAAGTAATTCTCTTGTGTTTGGTCTGTTATAGCTCTTTTGTTTTGTTGTTTGTCTACTGCTTGTTGGTTATTTTTTGGTTGTTGGTGGTTGTTAGTGCTTCAATTGATCTTTTCTTTGCTTAGCATCATTTTGATGTAACTTGATGTAAAGGGTTTCAAGTCCCTTCAAAACTAGTTTTTCCCATATAATCAAAACATACAAAATGCAAGTGTAACTTTGAACTTTGATAGTTATAAATTCTTTTTTATAGAAAAAAAAAGATAAAATATATTAATTCTAACCATTAAGGAAGGTTACATCAAAAGGATTTCTAGATAACCAAAGCCACCATTAAGGCTAGAATCGAGAAAATTGAGGGGCTTTACCCCAAATCTACCAACCTAGGATAATCCTAGAAATCAATATGTCAGCAATGCTTTCCTTCCCACAAACCCACAAAAGGATACAATTAAGTCTAATAATTATAAATAAGCTTGATGAGTTGATCTAAATTATCATGGGGGAGGGTTCCCCATTCCTTTGCACTCCAATTACTATCACCATCAAAGGCCCACTTAGCTAGATAGTCAACCACGCCATTCCATTCCTAAGGAATATGAGAGAGGGAAATGGAATTGAAATTAGGGGTGAGATGAAAAATATCCTCCATTAGAGAAGCCATGCTCCAAGAAGAATTAATCAGCACATCTTTGTTCAAAAGATACACCATGATCATGGAGTCCATCTCACATATTATTTTCTTCCAGCCTAACTCACATGAGTTTTCGAGCACAAAAAGTAGGGCCCTAACCTCCATTTGATTGTTAGAGAAAATCTCCATGTGAGGTGAAAAAAAAAGATAGTTGAGCCATTACTGTCTCATTGAATTCCTCCAACCCCCCACCCCCACAGGACTAGGATTGCCTCTTGATGACCCATCGGTGTTAATTTTATTGATAGCTAGAACTTTAGACTTTGAAGTCTAATTTGTATTTTTTAACCTACAAAAATTAACTTTGAACTACATCATACACTTCAAATCTTGATTTATATTTTATAACCTACAAAATGTAAATTCAAATCCAAACTCTAATATCTTTCACTTCAAACTTTGGGTTTCAACTCATATTTACAACTATGTCAAGAACAAGTCCAAAACAAAAATAATATTTTTATTAAAAAATTGGGCATTGTTCTCATTTTCCATGTATAAAACTTAGTTAGGTCATGCACTGTAGCACATATAGGATCTTTACTAGATAAATTAGAAAATCCCAAGTGCCCCAAAACATATAAAAACCCAACATCAAGTTTCATGTGTGCACATGTAACTACACATGCTAATGGAAGGACAAGGCACACAAAGGAATATAAATTCTCCAAAAAACATGTTCCAACCTTCATTGTAGCATGCATTCATAAGAAAAATGAATAAACCAAGACTATAGTAAGTTAATAATTATTTCCACAAGACACAAATCATGCTTTTTTGAATGTAACCTAAACATGATAATTTCATCACACATGCCATACACATGTGAACCCAAGGTCAAACAATTATAAAATAATTAAGTAGACAACATCACAAATGGGTGGATTAAAAACCATTACATAAATCATTTTTATTGTAACTAAAAATGCATATATAAGGACTCAAACATCCTAAGTTAAACATTTTCCACAAGAGTAAAAAATGATTACCACCTCTAACAAGGTCATGAAATCCTTTCATGCACTCCAACATTCTCCAAATATCTATGGGCCTAATGGTGATTCAAATCCACCCAACCATGTTGAACCGTTAGGCCCATCCCTTTGAATTAGGAGACAACTAACTAGGTAGTCATTCAAAATACACATCACACATGTGTGTATGACACATGACTATTAACTAAAACATTTAACATATAGTACAATGAATTATTGTACATGATATTAGGAACAACACACCAAAAAAAGCATATAAGAATTAGGTTCACAAGAACTCATTAGATTCATAATCCGACACACAAAACAAGGGAGTATCACAAGTACACTAACAAAGTGTCATCATGTGGAATCTATGAACATCATAAAAATGTTGAGGAGAATGATCATCCAATGAGGTCCTTAATGGCATTTCCATCAATCTCTAGTATTGGTCCCATGTCCTTTGTGATTGTACATGATACCCACATGGGCATATAATAAATGATCTCATAGATTAAGTCTTTTTTGTAATGCCCATATATTCCTTACCTTGTGATACTTATATTTATCATTGTAATTGTGTATTTTGAGATACTAGATGATATATTGAGGATCTTATTTCCACGCTTATATGATGGCTATAATATTGTACCCCATTGGGTGTGTATGCATTGCTTCAACTATTATGTATTGAGCAAGTATAATTGGCATGTGCATTGAGTGGTTACATGTACATGGTTATTTCTCATTCTAGTATGCAAGTCAGATTCATTCCCCAATGGTGGTTAATCAAATATGTCACTTTGGGCTATTGTGTTTGGTACTCTATCACACTTGATTGAGTGTGAGATGATCCCTATTTTTTCCTTATGGTCTGGATCCGAATCAGTGGTGCTTCTTTACTCTTGGTGTTGTGGAAAACCAATAATTGCATGATTTATATTGTGGTTGTTTGTTTCCCATTTGTATGTCATTATTTCTTTTAAAAAATAATCTTGCATGTGAATAGTGTTTGAGGCAATGGGAATTGAGAAATTGGAAATAATAAAAGAAAGGGAAATTGCAATGTGATGCATTAGAAATATTATTTAAATCGTTGCAATTGATTAAAATCATTTTTTTGAAAATTATTCCTTTGGCTTTAAAAATTAATTGAAATATTTGAGTTATTTGGAAAATGATATAAATTGTATTATTTTATTTTCCTTTGAAAAAAAATTAGGCAATTTTCATTTAATGAGAATTATGTTCTATAAAATGAGGAACAAAAAAACATAAAAAGAAAGAGAAAATGAAATGAAAATAAAAGTGAAAAATAAATTAGGAAATAGAAATGAAAAAGGGCATAAAAGAAAGACTTAGTCTTTTATTTATGGATTATTCTTTTTAGATCTTTTTTTCTCTCAAAACCCTTTCTCTCCCTCAAATGAAAATTGGATGGGTTTCAATGAAAATTGGATGGGTTTCAATGAAATGGATTTCTTGGGTTTGGAAAGAAAGAACAGATGGTATGCTTGCATTGGATTAGAATTTTTTTCTCAATTTTGGAGGTATTTGGCATTTTTTAAGGTTTCAAGCTTGAGGTAATTCTCCTCATTTTATCTATGTTTTGAGCTCCTTCTTTTGATTCTTACCCCTAAGGAAGCATATGATCTCCATTTTATAATGATTTCCATGTATTTTTAATTGTTGAAAATAGTATTTTTAAAATTAAAAAAAAACTTAATCTTTTCCTTCAAACCATAGCTTGCTTTAGTGCTGGGCTATATTGCCTATCGCTAAAGAATATGACCGTGAAGTGTACAAAAAATTGCACATTCTCCATCAATGCTCACGCCTCAATCTCTCCTACCCTCTATTGTGTATTGACCTACTTTTTGTGGGCTTGGCCTCCACATATAATTGAAACATAAATACAAACCCTAGAAATATAAGAATCCACAAGCTTAAACTTGTTTCTCTATCTTTTTAAAGACCCATTTAATCTGGTCTTTAATGATTTTATCCCAAACTTGGGGTTCTCTTCCCCTGTTCTTCGTTCAACCTTTTATTGTCCATCATTTTCTAATTTCATAGTTAAAACTACAAATTTTAATGTAGGATGTAAGAAAGAGATGATAATTTATCCATGTCCATTGTCAAAATCCATTAAGGTTTTGTCCCTAGGCTGTAAGAAATCCTCATCTGCATATGCCAAATTTAAACCAAGGGTTTTTTATTTTGATTTACAAGGTAACTAAAACTTAAGGGTCAATAATCGACAATACTTTAATTTGTGTGAGGTCACATTGATAAATAACCTCTTTCTGAATGTAGAATGTTCAAACTAGGTTTTATGGAAATTACCCAAATTTCCCAAAAATGGGCAAAATATTTAAACACATATATCATAACAAAAGAAGAGACATTGTCATTGTGTATCACATGATATCAAAATTCATGGCATAAGAATATACAATGTAAAAATGATGCTCTTTGAGGGGTATAACTTTTCTAATTACTTAAAGTAACCTATCTTGGGTCTCTAGAAATAAACCTAAAACCCTAAATGGCCAAACATTATTTAAATTTGGATATGGCAACCAACAAAAAACCACATTCAAATGAAGAAATAAACTATAAAGCTTAAATTTTTGAATGAGGAATTAGTACTTTACATCAAAGGAAATTCATTCACAATAAGCATAACTTGAAAGAAAATTTTTGAACTAATTCAACCTTTGGATTTCTTCAGAAACATCATAAGTCATTCACAGTATAAAGTCTTTTAAACTATAAGTTATAATTGACCTGGGCTATATTTATAAGGTTTCATACATCTCACTCACAACACTTTGCCTTTCTTTTCTAGGGTTCTTCAATAATATACCTATCTTTCAAACAATAAAAAGAGGTCGCTTCACATTTACCAATGCCCTACATTGTATCGGGTGTCCTACTTTTAGTTTGCAAAACTAATCAAATTTTGGCTAAAAGCTACACATTACTTAGCCCCATACGCCATGAACTCTTCCAACCACTCAAAATATTTTATGGGTTCATAGTGATATAGTTTCCTCATAAACTTGTAACCCATCAAGGTTTGGCTTTGATGCCTCAAAGCTCTTCACCACTCACGTCCAATAGAAATGGGAGACAACACACCCCTAAAGGAAGCCCCAATTCCCTCGGTCAAGGAACTCCAATGCCAAGTCGTTCGGCTTGCACGACCTCTTCCAGACTACCTAAAAGGTGTGGACAAAATAATTCTTCGGTCATTTCCATGACTACCTCCTTAGGAACCTGAAGATCAAAAAAGAAGCAACAAAACACACTAGAATTTCAGTATTGACATGATAGTGCTCTGCCAACACCATAAACCTCTCCCCTAACATAAGCTTCATGGCCTTAATAGTAAGGAAACCATTCTCCTACAACACAAGGTTTAGTTATTGTTATGTGATCCGACCCAAAAAGGCCAATTGGTTCCTATCACTGGTCAATAAGATTGGGGTCTCCATAAATGCCAATAATTATGCTTTCTTCATAATGCAAATAAGGAAACAATACCTAAAATAACAAGCGAAGGTCAAATCTTGCAAACATAGATGGGAATTAGCTATGTTTCAAATGCAAGATCTCTCATATTGGCTCATCACAAGGCCGAACTAGAAGGAAACCATTAAACATGTAGAAGTTGATGCACACACAAGTGTGAGGACTAAAGACCATCAATAATCCAATAAGATCAAAAGGTGGAGACAATTAATGCATAAGTGTGTCAAATGCTAAGTTAACAATCATGATCAAGTGGCACATATAGGCTAGCAAAAAAGAACGAAGGCATGATATTTTAATAACTAAAGAAAATTAATGCATATGTGGCCATCCACAATTAAAGGCTCTAATAAGATGTAAAACATGGCTAAAATAAAATAGCCAAAATAAATGAAGGGTCCTTATGCTAAAGGCCTAAGAAAGAACTAAGAAAAAAGACAAAGGGTCCCTACAAATACACAAAGGAAAAATGGGCGGATGGAACATCTTCCATTACATAGGAAATAAAACTTTAGTTACCCCCTTTTGGTAATGCTTACCTTCTAATTTTTTTTTGAAAAAACTCCATTTTGTGGCCTTACTATGACAAATTTTTCCAAAGTTTAGGAAACATGAATTTTATGTGCAAAGTGGGGAATTGTGCATTTTTTTGTAACCAAATGATATTCTTAGAATTTTGAAATTCAAATTATGAATTTTCAAACATTCAACAATGGATTTTTTGAATAATTTTATGGTTCTCTTGTCCAAAAAAATTAAAAATTTGAATTCTAGAAATGAAATTGGGTGAATCGTAATGTGCGATTTCATTTCTCCAAGTAATGATTTTTTATTGTGATTGTATTAAAATCATGTTCATGATTTTATGTCATGTTATTGGAATCAAGCCTTATTTAAATGAGCCTTAAGGAAATTCTATGTTTTCCTTGGAAAAATAAATTAAAAATTTTGAAATTAAAATTTGTTTGGAATGATTTAGATTGAAAGAATTCAAGTCTCATTAATGAATTTTTGATGTGAATGCTTTAAATTCATGCTCATTTTTGTATGCCATGTTTGTGCATCATTTTGTGTTTCATGTCTATTTGTCCCAATTGGAGCATGAAGAGCCTAGGATTGAGATAGGGTTAGGGAGGAGTGGCTCTACATGTCCCAAGTCTAGTTGTGACTTTGTGGCCATAGTGATGTAGGGTTGTAAATCAAGTGGAAACTAAGGAAATTGTGTAATTGGATGAGCTAATAATGTTATGTTGGTAGCATAGCTTGAGTGCTTGCATATGATCGATATGAATAACCAAGGGCATGCCACACTTGGTTGGGTAGTGGATGTCACTTGAGTACTCTCTTCACCTTGCGATGGGTATAAGTACTTGGGTTTTCAAGATATCTCTTTGAGCTTCGTGATGACATTCACTTCCTCTCACTAGTTCCCTTTTCCTTGTGGTCATTGGGTGTTATACCAAGCGTGTGCCTATCCTTATCCATCTTGTATTCTTGGTTGAGTGATTCTTGTATGTTGTTCATACCCATTTGTATGCTCTTGTTTGGTGTGAGTGTGCTTGTGGGCCATATGACTATCTCCTAGCATGGTGGGAGTCAATCTTTGGATTCCACATAGTTGGGTGGTGTGGAAGCACCATTAGGAATTGAAGGATCTAATGGAGAGATCTAGAACCAAGTTCAAGGTTGGAAAAAGCTTCAAATTCCAATTATTATAGTGTTATCTTTATTTTGTAAAATGTGTAATGTAGGAAAATCAAGTCCTCATATCAAATTGTAATAATTATATGGAACCTCCTAATTGGATGGATTATAAATCAACCACATAAGTGGTATCAGTGTTATATTTTCTTTTATCATGTATCAAAATTGATGTCAAGCATGAATATGGTTTTATATTATATTTTATTCTTCTTAAAATGTGGGTTAAAATGAACCAGAGCACATTTCAATTTGGGATTTAAAATGAACTCTTGCTTAGAATACATGTAATTTTGTTTTTTTGAAATCTTTAGTTTTTTCTTGTGTCTCTTATGTGTTGGGTGCAAGAACACACCTCATTGAGGTATCATTTGGGGTTCTCCTTGGGGTCTTGGGGTGAATGAAAGGTGTTGGGAACCTTCCCCCTCATCCCCTATGTCTTTGTGTTTTTTTTAGGAGTCCCTTGTTGACTCCCAAGCCCTTAGGAGTTATCTCCTTCATGGGATAGTGATTTTGGATATTGGGTGTTTGTGTTCACCTTGGTCTCCCGACATTTTTGTCATTTTCAAAGTTCAATTATTATTGTATGTCCTTGCTTTTAGTTCAATTATTATTGTATGTCTTGGGGACCAAACCTTGGATTGGGTTCGCTCAGGTCAAGACACCGGTGCTAGCTTAGGACTACAATGCTTGTCTAGGACTACAACACTTATTTGGGACTCCATTGCAAAATTAAGACTACAATGCTAGACTTGGACACCTATGCTTGGGTGCTAGTGTCCTCTGGTGCCTCATATTCCATGGTTTCATTTGTTGGGTTTTCTTGGATGCCTCTTAGGGAAACCTTGTGTATGGATTTTCTCCCCTTTCCATAGTTAATTCTCCCATGCTATCAATTTATCAACAAGTGTTAGAATTGAGGAGTTATGACACCCATTTATCATTGTTTGGGTGTCATCCCTCTCTTGTAGGTTCATTATGGTGGTTTCATCCCATGATTAGAAATTATTCCACTAGTGCCACCTTGCTTGTATTAACAGTGAAGTCAATATTTTGGTTAGTACCCTTGTGTTGCAGTGCTTCACATGAAAAATATGTGTACGTTGTTGTGCAAGTGTGATATGTTGTCATATCTTCTTCGTCATTTAAAAAAAAAATTTGTTAGGATTTTACTAGGTGTGCAACTTGGAACATTACATTTATGTATGAAATTTGTAACTACCTCTTATTGACCTTGGCATCAATTACATTAAAAATGGATGAGGGTGAGATTCTACTCCTTTAAGACCTAAAGGCCTCACCTCCTAAGACCACATAGTTAAAAACATATTGTGGGAATGACACAAAAATAAGGCCCAATCATAGCACATCTATGGCCATATGATTTGATATCTCATTTATATGAGGGGATTCCATTCCTATAAAATAATACTTTAAAATGTAATAAGAATTCAATTTTTTATTTTCAACATGCTTAAAACTTGCAAAATTCTCAAATTTCAATGGTGTGAGCTCAAACACCACCCAACATTTAAAATTCAAATTTAAAATTTTAAGAATACTCTTTGAAGCTAAGGGTATATAAATCACACTTTTCCAATCACATAAAAAATTCTAAAAAAAATTGCCATAGTTTTGGCATAAAATGAAAAACTAAAAAATTAAGCAATTGGGGTTGTTAAATTGATTTAATCTTTCCTTACTAAATACATGCCATATGCATCCACTTAAGTTGGATAGGAAAAAATAATGAAGAGATTCAATTGAAATGCATGGGGATGAAACCCTTACTTTTAACCAAATGCACAACAAGAAAAGAGAGAGAGGATTTTGTTGAAAATGATCCAATTTTTAATTGAAGCAAGCATAAATAGTTTGGTCTTTGATGAGGCCAATTATTAACTAGTTTAATGTTGTTTAGTACATACTTTTAGATATTTCTAGATACTCATTTCATACATATTCTTGAACTTTACTATCTTTTTATGATCATCATGCAAATTGAACCTAGTTTTAGTATATGGAAATATGATTATGGTATGTTAGTAATTGCATGGTTAAAATGTGTGAATTTGTATGGCATGTAGTGTATATCTATGTCTAAATTATGGTTATTAGTATTGTGTATATGTTTAGGTGAACTAACTCTTTGCAACAAAGAAGCTAGAGAAAGTAGACTATATCCCACAACAACTAAGAAGCACGACCTATAACAACTAAGAAGCACAACCCGTAGCCAAAGGAGTTTCAAATAGTGATGTAGGGGAAGTTACAAAATAAGAAGAATGCAACAGTTACAAAATTGGAGGCGTCTATTTATTAGGATGATTGTGAGTCACCATGTCATTTAATAAAGACTACTGAATGAGAGGAAACCTGCTATGATTGGGAATCCAACATGACTATTCCCATAGTCCACATTTTTGTTTTACTATTGCAGTAGAGTTGCAGTCCTAATCAACTTCTTCTACCTTTTCAGTTATGTTTTTAGTTATGCAGACTTTTGTCACACTCTATTTTATAGGAGAGTGGTGATTTGCATTTAGATTTATGTTTTGATTCCTTGTTTCAATAAGACTCCACCACACATATGTATATATATGGTTTAGTGATTGAGGAGAATAATAAGCATAGCAAATAGATATGTTCAAATAGTTTTCTTCTGTTACACAAACAATACTTGTTCCTAGTTATATTTTTATGAATACGATATCCCTGAATATTCTTATTAGATTGTGAAATCTTGAGTTGTGCAATGAAGAGGTTTTCAACTACTATTATGGTTAATTGATTTGAGAAGCTAGATTTGAGTTTATCCTTTGGAGATAATCACTTGAGCAAGGGCCACTCAAGGTAACTATTCCCCACTTTAATTTCTACACATTTATTTATGTTCTTATAGTAGTTACCTTCATTATTACATTGTCTTAATCAAATTCTTTATTTTGTGAATGTGAATGAAATCATGAATAATATCTTGTCTTGTATTTCATGATTTGTTCGTCTCAATGCATTATCCTCTAGAGTGAGTCAAAGTTAGTAGCATTATTTAGTTATAGAGTTTAGTTTTGACAATAGTCACAGACTTTAATTGTAAGTAGCCATAGCAATAGTTCTAGATTCATTTCTTTTTACTGCTATGTAGTTTATGTTTTTCTCACATGTGTAAACACCTATACTAGGATGATACAGGTAGTGTTGAGTCTCTAGATGCACATATAGTGCCAAAATCATCACAAGCTTACATTAGCCCTGGTTGATAATTGAATGGAGTCTTTACAAGGGTTTAGTGGACTGTTCAGTTAGGTACCCCCTCTAAATTGTGTGAATATCACCAAGCTTACTAAACATTAGTTGGGCCTTACATTTTTGGCGTTGTTGTCGGGTATGGTGCTACATTAAAAGATTCATCTCTATTATTTTAATATTTATTATTTTAAATATTTTGTTTCCAACATTAGAACAATTAGGTTTTATTCCATCAATACCAAAACATTTTACTAGCATTGTGTAGAAGTCATTGATACACAAAGTCACACCTATTGTATGTAGAGGTAGTGAGATGCTCTGGGAAGATTTTTTCCCTCAACACACAAACATAAAGAGGATATTGGTGACCAAGGACCAGAGTGAGGGTATTCCTGAAGTAGTTTCCCTTTCACCAACATCCACTACAAATACATAGGAGACCTTGCAAACCATGGATGATGTAGTGGTTGATGACCCACCAAAATATGTAACTTTTGAGTTCCCTATTGCCAACTAGGAGAGATAAATTTCCTTGAAGAATATACCTCCTTCAACATTTCTTGTATTCTATGGTTTGGTTACTAAGGATCCAAATACCTTCTTATTTGAGTTTGATGTCTTGTGTAGAAGTTATAATTACACAATGGATGCACACAAGCTCAAACTATTTCCAGCAACCTTGAAGGATGTTGCCTTAAGATGGTTTATGGGTTTGGGAAGAGATATTGTTCCAAATTGGAATACTGTGAAGATAAATTTCCTAGAGAAATACTAGGACTACTATAGAGGAATTGACAGAAGAAGAGATGACATTTTCATGATGTCTCAAAAAGAAGATCAACCATTGGAGGACTATGTAGAAATGTTCCACTTCTGCTTAAAGAAGAATCCACAAAATAGGATTTTAGAAGAATCTCAAAAGTTAGTGTTTTTAAGAGGAGTCAATGATGATTGCATGAATTCCCTTAATCTTATTGGGTTAGGAGATGTATCACAATTTCCTTTAGAAGAAATATGCAAAGTTTGTAGGAACTATTCAAGTACTTTTACTAAAAAGACTAGAGGGGATATAACATCCTCCTTCAACAAGACATCTAATGCAATATCTAGAGTGGAATTGAGTAACCTATTATCAAACATGAAAGAAGACATTATAGGCCATTTGGCTACCCAATTGGACACTGTACATGTGAATAAAAAGAAAGAAGAGGTGGAGGTAATCCTTACTGAATACTACCCTAATTGCAAACAGAGAAAAGCTAATTGCAAGTGCAAAAGAGTAGCAAGTATTTCAAAGGACAGACTAGGGAAACCTGAATTTCAAGCACTGGAGGGTGAAGATGGATAATTTTTCTACATTGCACAAAGGAGGCCATGACAACCAAGACAAGGTATTCCTTAGATCTTTTGAATTTCAATACACCTTTTTTAGTTAGCAATCAAAATTTATCTAGTTGGAACCCTCAGCCTTGGGAAAACACACAAAGCCAATGGAAAAATACTCAATCAAACTTGAACCAACAACAAAAAAACATGTAGTCACAACAAAAATTTCAAGGACCTAACTACAACCCCCAATAGCCACTATAGCAAAACCATTTGCAACCTTAATGGTAAAAAGGACAACAATGCCAAAACTAAAATCTGAATTACCAACAGCCACAATAGCAAGCCATCATGCCCAATCCAAAAAAATCCATCATCCTAACCACCAAAGGCACCTCAATTTCTAGCCCAACCTACACCTAACCCAAATAACAAGCCTATTCAATAGACCTACACTTATGAGGCTATTCAATACCCTACTTATGGGGTAGAGGTGAGTGATTTCCACCTCAGATCAAGGAAAACATTGGTTGGGATTTCATACCCTCAAATCACTAAGTTGATAGATGAGGAACCCTCAATAGAGACCTTGGATAACCTACCCTTGGAGCTTGAGTCAAATCAAGTCAACCAAACTAATTCAAATCCAAAGCCTCCATTCCCTAAATGATTAGCTATTCAAAATTATCAGAACCAAGCTGAAACTAGCCTATTAGGACAACTTCAAGATGTATGTATAAAGATACCCCTCATCCAAGCCATCAAGGACATTCCCATTTACATAAAAATGGTAAGATACCTTTGTATTAAAAATTAAGGGAGAAAGAGAAAGGACCCTCAAACTGTACATGTCTTAGGGAAAATTGTTGACATTATGTTGGGAAACATAATTTTCCCTAAGTATACAAATCCTGGAAGTCCAGTGGTAGATGTTAAGATAAATGACACTCTCATAAGAAACACCTTGATTGACTTGGGGCCAGCCATTAATGTGATGACTAAAGAAACAATGTAGCTATTGTAGTTAATAAACCTTAGGCCTACACCCATTGTTCTATAGTTGGAAGATAGGTCAATAGTGAAACCTAAGGGCGTCATTGAGGACTTGGTCATAGCATTGGATTCATAGGAGTACCTTGCATATTTCATGGTATTACAACCAAAGGCTAACCTTATAAGCTATCCCCTTATTCTAGGAAGACCATGGTTAGAAATAGCTAATACATTTATAGATTGTAGGTCTAGAAACATGATTATCTCAAATGGAACTGTGACCAAGAAGTTGGTCCTTTATCCACTAGCCCAATCTCATGTAGATTTAGAGTAGATCATTTAGCCTACCTTAGATGAGGAAGACTAATATTACCTATAGACTCTCATGACTATTGAACACAACCCCTTGTTGAGAAACCAAGATGAGGATGATTTAATAGCACACAATATATATAATAATTGTGGTAGGAACCCATAACAACATGATTGTTTGTCATGTTTGTAGGATCCTCTGTAGAATATTATACCTACTAGTTCATCATAGTCAATGCCCAACTTTTCCATTCTTTATTTCCGCAACAATGTGTCCCATACATAGTAGGACCTGACCTTTCATTTGTACAATCAACATCCAATACCTTAGAAATCAAGCCAAGTAGAATGCTAAATGTTAGCATTGAATTAATTGTTGAACAATAGACTTCCCTAACCACTATGCTAAAGGCACACACATCAACCTTTGCATGGGATTACCATGACATGAAGGGGATTGATCTAGACCTATGCATGCAAAGGATATATATTAGTGATGGTTTTAAAACAATCAGATAATCCCAGAGGAGAATGAACCATGCACTAAGAGACATAGTCAAAACTGAATTACAAAAATTGCTTGATGCAGGTTTCATTACCCTATTTTTGATAGTCAATGGGTTTCACCTCTAGTTTTTGTCCCAAAAAAAGGAGGGAAATGGATGGTGTGTGTGGATTATAGAGAATTAAATTAAACCACTAGAAAAGACCACTTTCCACTACCTTTCATTGATCAAGTGCTTCACTCCCTAGAAGGTAAAAAGCACTTCCCTTTCTAGATGGATTCACTGGCTATAACCAAATTAGAATAGCTCCAAAGGACTAGGATTAAACCACCTTGACACGCCCTTGGGGAACATATGCTTATTCTATTCTCCCCTTTGGGCTATGTAATGCTCCAACCACTTTCCAAATGGTAGTGCTAAGTATTTTCTCAAATTTTGCACATGACTCCATGGAAATCTACACGGATGATTTCATAACCTATGGAGAAACATATGATGAAGCACTTAATAACCTAGAAAAGGTCTTAAAGAGGTGTCAAGAACACAATCTATCCCTAATTCATGATAAATGTTTCATGATGATGACCCAAGGGATTGTTCTAGGATATTTTGTATCAAGTCAAGGGATTCAAGTGGATCCAAATAAGATTGAGATAATCTCCACACTCCCTATGCCACAAAAACAAAGAGATGTCAGGAGTTTTCTAGGACATGTTGGCTACTATATAATATTTATTCAAGACTTTAGCAAAATTTAAGCACCTTTATTTTTTCTACTCACAAAGGATATAGAATTTGAGTGGACAATAAAATGCCAACACTCTTTCGAAGCACTCAAGACAACATTAACCAGAGCACCTGTCTTGAGAGGACCAAATTAGACTTTTACTTTCCATATACACACAAATGTTTTTGAATTTACTATAGGATCAGTACTTGGACAGAAGGAAGGTAATAAGGAGTATGCCATCTACTTAATTAGCAAGAACTTACAAGGGGCATAACTCAACTACATAGTCACAAAAAAAGAGATGTTAGTAGTTATTTATGCAATTAACAAGTTTAGGCATTACATCACAAGGTATCTAGTATTTATCCACATTGATCACACTACAATAAGGTATTTAATGAATAAACTTGTGGTTGGTGGAAGATTTTTTAGATGGATGCTATTACTATAGGAATTTGACATCACCATAGTGGATAAGCTAGGAAAAACAAATATGGTGGCAAATTTTCTATCTAGATTACCAAATCAATTAGCAAAAGGTGTTGTTGATGATTCTTTTCCAGATGAGCATCTATTTACTCTAACACTGCCACCTTGGTTTGCTGATATTGCCAATTATTTAGTAGTAAGATATATACCACCTTATTTCTCCCCTAGAGAAATGAGACAATTGGTACACAAAATTTTTCCCTACTCCTAGGTAGCTGGTTACTTATTTTATATAGGTCCAGATAATATTATGAGGAGATGAATAAGAGAGGATGAGGTCTTTGATATCCTCAAAGCATTCCATGACAAAACTTGTGGGGGAAATTTTGCAACAAAGAGGGAAACACTCAAGATTCTCACCACTAGCTATTATTGGCCAACTCTTCATAAAGATTTAGTGAAATATACAAGGAGCTGTGATAGGTGTCAGAGAATGGGAAAGCCAACTAAAATAGATGAGATGCCTTTGCAACCTCATTTGGCACTAGCACCATTTGATAAATGGGGGCTAGACTTCATTAGCCCAATATTACCAACATCTAATAATGAGTATATCTTAGTTTACACAAATTATCTAAAAATTGGGTTGAAGTCAAAGAATTGCAATTTTCTAGGGGTGGAAAAGTATCCAAATTCCTATATGTAGACGTATTTACAAGGTATGGAGTGCCAAGATAAATTGTTATAGATCAGGGTCCTCAGTTCAAATCAAAGTTGATTACCAAATTAGTCCAAAAATATAAAATAAGGCATAGGAAATCAACACCCTATCACCCTCAAACCAATGGGCAAGTGGAAGTAAAAAACAATGCAAATTCATAGGAAATATTGGGTAGCCAAGTTACATGAGGCAGTAAGGGCCTATAGGACAACTTGGAAGACTACAATAGGATTTACACCATATGAGTTGGTGTATGGTAAAACAATAGTACTACCCATTGAATTTGAATACAAAACACTTAGGACAACATTTGAACTGGATATGGACTTGAAAATAGTACAAAAAGAAATATTAATCAATCTAAATGGATTAGATGAGATAAGGATGAAAGCTATGCACCACACTGAGATTATTTAGAAACATACAGTCAAATGGCATGATCAATTTATCAAAACAAAGGAGTTTAGTGTGGGAGATTGGGATTTTCTATATGACTCAAGGTATAAAGATTATAAAGGAAAGCTACAAACAAGGTGGTTAAGACCATATGAAATACAAGTTTTCCCAAATGGAGCAGTCAAGTTGCAAATAATTGATGCAATCATATTTTCACTACTAGTTAATGGCCATAGACTGAAAATTTACAAAAATCCAATATAGAAGGATGACTTCCTTCTTTCATTGGTGCAACAATATGGACTAGACAATGCTTCTAATAAAGACATTATACCAGACAGTGATCATGAAAAAGACATTAAACCATGTAGTAATCCTGATAAAGACATTGTAATAGACAATAAAGCTTCAACAATAGATACTACAAGTTCTCTAGTTGACTTAGCAGATGAGATATACAACTCACCTATAGAAGTCATCCAAGTATAATTTTCTATCACCCTTCACATGCACACACTGCACAAGATAAAAAATCAACAATCCTTTTCAAGTACACTCCATGATACAGTAGGGACCTATAGCTTCATCAATAAAAATGCCAACAAAATTTAGATGGACCCATTGTTGAAGGTACCCGCAACACTTTCCCATCAAAAATTTCAAATTTATTTGCCAACTTAATTGTATTTCATCAACATACACTTCATTTTTCCATACATCCAGCCTACCCCATCATATCCCACATCACATTCATCAATTTCAATGCATTAATCATATAATTTCATATTCCATTTAAGCCATACATTTTGTAGCCTTTCCATTACCACACACTAAGTTGTCATTTCATATATCACCAATTGCAATTAAGCAACAGTCAAATCATAATCACACTATAGACACTCCTAATCAACTTCACACGAGCTGAGTTTGGTTCACTCCACTTTAATAGGTACACATACTACTTTGCCATAATTAGCATAGATTATCATTAATTTTTGACATGTATAGATTTTTAATTTTGCATGCTTCGTATTCATTGTCATATTTCCACTACATGTAATAACACCCTTAGCCTCTGAAAGTACAATTAAGTGAGGTCACTTAACAACTTAAGTTGGGGGGAGAGTACATTTTATTTGTTTTCAAAATTTTCTTGTGTGAGTTTCAAGCTAAAATCAAGCCACCAAAAACCTTTCTGCAACCCTCTTTTGTTTATGTCATTTGCTTTTCCCCATTTCCAAGCCATTTCAATCTCAAAGGGAAAGAAGCAGTTGAATTTGAAGAACATAAGTATACGGATTGAAAGGATTGGTGTGGTTGAAGTTGTAAGTAGAAAATTTGAATAGAAACAAAAAATTTTACCATTATGGGTGGAGATATAGTTCTCAAAGAACCATTTCCACATCAACATGTACTGGAAGATAGGTTGGTTTTTCCTATTTTCAGATAAGTAGGATGGTTGCATTATTTCTTGAAGTTGATAGAATATAGTGATGATATGACAAAAATTTGTAGAAACAATTCAAAATGATGAAGCCACTGTTTGAGGGTTAATGTTCCCAATTTTCTTTATAACCTATTAAAACAAATGAGTTCTGAATATAAAAGAAAGAGAAGCAATACAAAATTGTCACATTATTGCTTAGTTACCCTATTGGTAAAAATAAGTTTAAAGGTTCAACATCCAAATGTTTCATAGGAAAGCTTCTTAATTTTTAATCATATGAGTCACATTCTTGAAGAACCAACTATCCTAAAAACTTTGGAATCACCTACTACATCAGTGAGGGAAATGCTTTTTGGCCCACCTACTACTTCACCTATCCGTAGCAGAGGAGAACCAGAGGAGAAGAGTCTACAAAATTCACCACCCACAACCTCTGAGTAGCCTGCAGTAGAGGATATCCAAGAAACCCCAAATTCTTCCAAAACACCAAGAACTAGAAAGAGGAAAGGTGGATCTTCCTTTGCACCCACAAAAGTGTAGAAGAAGAAACCCACCCAGCCAAGCCATTCACACCGCTTGAAAAAGAAGGGTGTTATGATGGGTTCAATCAAGAAGTAGGAGAAAGAAAATACTTTGACAGTGGAAACAAATTCAAAACTAAAAGAAAATTTTTCTGGGAATGTTCATACACTAGCTAAAAGGAAATGGTATATGTCAAATTCCTATGAATCTGATAAAGAGGATGTTTTTGTTGCTAAAAAGACAAGGAAGAGAGCCCAAAAAATCCATATGAGTGAGGTTGCGATTATATTATGGGTGATGATGATCAATTTTTGGAGAAGGATGAGAGTTTGTTTATAGAAGAGGAATGCCAAGAAAGAGTTGCAGGAAGCATTGGACAAAATCATACAATTAGAGGAATTGGAAAATCATTCTTTTCATTTTGTACAAGAAAGATGGGAAAATTTTGACCCTTGAATTATAGAAAAAGGAACCCCACTTTGTATACAACTTCATAACCATGCTTGAAAGGACCCACAATTACATGGACATTGCCAAAGAAAAGGGGCATGCATGGGTACCTCTTACTTTCTCTCAACCTATGCTTCTCTATTAAATGCCAAATTGGACAAGAGAAAAGAATGAAGAATGGGAGGAAGTTGAGAATGTTAGATGGGCAAGAATTTCATGCTATGGAGGTTTTTACTTGAAGCAACTAAAAGGAGTGGATATGATAATAGATCTTAGAGAGATGACCTTGTAGTATAACCTCTAGTCTTAATTGATTTTATTGAGGACAAGCGACTGTCTACTTGGGGGAATGATGAGGCCAATTATTAGCTAGTTTTATGTTGTTTAGTACATACTTTTAGACATTTCCAGATAGTCATTTCATACATATTCTTGAACTTTACTATATTTTTACGATCATCATGCAACTTGAACCTGGTTTTAGTATATGGAAATATGATTATGGTATGTTAGTAATTGCATGGTTAAAATGTGTGAATGTGTATGGAATGTAGTGTATATCTATGTCTAAATTATGGTTATTAGTATTATGTATATGTTTAGGTGAACTAACTCTTTGCAGCCAAGAAACTAGAGAAAGAAGATTGTAGCCTGCAACAACTAAGAAGCACAACTCACAACCAAAGGAGTTTCAAACAGTGATGGAGAGGAAGTTCCAAAATATAAAGAATGCAACAGTTGCAAAATTGGAGGCATCTATTTATCAGGATGATTGTGAGTCACCAATTTATTTAATAAGACTACTGAAGGAGAGGAAACCTTCTATGATTGGGAATCCAATGTGACTATTTCCATAGTCTAATTTTTTGTTTTACTATTGCAACAGAGTTGCAGTCCTAATCAACTTCTTCTTCCTTTTTAGTTATGGTTTTAGTTATGCAAACTTTGTCACACTCTATTTTATAGGAGAGTGGTGATTTGCATTTAGATTTCTATTTTGAGTCCTTGTTTTAATAAGACTCCCCCACACCTATGTATATATATGGTTTTGTGGTTGACAAGAATAACAAGCATAGCAGATATAGTAGATAGATATGTTCAGATAGTTTTCTACTGTTACACAAACAATGCTTGTTCCCAACTATGTTTTTGTGAATAATATTTCCCTGAAGATTCTTATTAGATTATGAAATATTAAGTTATGCAATAAAGATGTTTTCAGTTACTATTATGGTTTTAATTGATTTAAGAAGCTAGATTTGAGTTTATCTTATAGAGACAACCACTTGAGCAAGAGCCACTCAAGGCAACTATTCCTCACTTTAATTTATGCACATTTATTTATGTTGTTACAATAGTTACCTTCATTATTGTATTGTATTAATTAGATTCTTCATGTTGTGAATGTGAATGAAATAGTGAATAAGATCTTTTATTGTATTTTATGCTTTGTTTGTCTCAATGAATTATCCTCTAGAGTGAGTCAAAGTTAGCACCATTATTTAGTTACAGAGTTTAGTTTTGACAGTGAATTGTTCATAGTCTTTAGCTATAAGTACTCGTAGCAATAGTTCTAGATTCAATTCTTTTTTTTACTGTTATGCAATTTATGTTTTTCCCACATGTGTAAACACCTATACTAGGATGATACAGGTAGTGTAGATTCTTTGGATACACATATAGTGCCAACATCATCACAAGCTTATGTTAGCCCTAGTTGATAATTGAATGAAGTCTTTACAAGGATTTAGTGGACTGTTCAATAGGTACCCCCTCTGAATTATGTGAAGATTACTGAATATTAGTTGGGCCTTACAATCTTCTTGCAAGTATTTAGGGAGTCTAAGAGAATATATAGGAATTGAGATGAGAGATAAGGTCTGAAAAGATCAAGTCTCAATTCCCCAATACTAATGTGGAGTATTTTGTGATAGTCAAAAGGAAATTTTACCTTCTAAGAGCCCAAAGAAGATGCCAACCAAGTCAACAATTTTCAAAGAGAAACTCATTTATTATTTTACACATGTCCAATTTTTTTTTATTTTGTTAACCAAGCCTAAAGTGGAAATCTATGCACTATTGGTAGGTAGTTCTTGCTTTTCTTTGAAGAAGAATTGTAATTAAAAAGTTCTTTTCTATCAAATTACAACACTATAACTAAAAAAAAATCATTTAGGACAATAAATCAATGTAAATTTCATCTTGGAAATTAATATTAATTAATTTTCTGACTATGTAGCACTGTGAGAATATTTTTTGAGCAATAAAATTTAATCTTCTACCTTCAAAACCCATTTATTATGTGTAATTTGATAATAGATGTTATTTCTATGATTTCATTGCATCAATCCTTGAATGAATGTCTTATCTTTGGAAAATTTAAATTAAAAAAAGCATAGTTTTAGTAGGTTGTAGTCTGTGTTAGCATGTAAGCAACTTCTATCTGTAAAGAATATTTCTTTTTCTTCCTTCTAGGAATGTCAAAACTTAATCTTTCTATGAAACACTTGAATACATGAGTATGTTGAATTTTGAGTTGTGTAAACATATATGAGTCATTGGTCTTTTGTGTGTCAAAATTGTTGCATAGGTCTTAGAAGCAATTTTGGTGCATCACCCTAGTAAGATTAATTTCATTTCAAGTTATTTCCCTATCCTTTTCCTCAGTGAAAGTAGTAGCATAGGTTATTTTAGGTTAAACACCAAGGGAAACAACCCTCTCTAGAGATTCAATCTAAGCTATGGGAAAACCACAGGCCCTAGAGTGATTCCTTGTTTCATTGGATTGCTGAGTAAAGTACTTGGCAAGGGTGTGAATCCACTTGATAATAGTTTTTGGCACGCTTGGTGAGACTGAAAGTTAGTTTTTAGTTCATTACAATCTTTATTTCATTGTTGTTTTGGTATGTACATTAGTGTTTCTATCCTTTAAGAGGTGTTACAATACATTCATGGAGACTCTAGAGCTTTGGTTTTGAAGGAATTAGTGCAAAAGTGAATGGGAAGGATAAAAACTAGAGGGAGTTCAAAACCATTCTTTTACTTGTAGTTCTCTCCACCTAGAATCTAAGAGGTAGAACAATCAGAAAGAGTGCAAGTCTAGCAATGAGAACACTTTATACACTCCCTCTTGGTAGGAATTTTTAACACATTTTCATAAATTAGACTCCTTTAATTCCCATGGTTGCACCTAGGAATCAACCATTTATGCCTTACGATGGAGGTAGTCCACTCAACTTGCAACAACATGATGACCTATGTCTACATTAAAAAGGGTTTCATTCTTTAATGGAGAAAATCAAACCACCCCCACTAAACACATTAGAGATGTGGCTTCACTATGTGCAATTTATAATATAACAATAGAGAATATTGCTATCAGGCTCCTAGTTGCTTCATTGAGAGGTAAAGAATTACAATGATTTAGAGGCTTGGTAGTGAATTCCATCACCACTTGGGATTAGTTGGGTGATGTTTTGTGCACAATGTTTGAGGAAAAATTAGACCACCTTTCATTGGTAGAACAATTGACTACTATAAAAAGAGCTTCACATGAGAAAATGATAGATTTCAACTTCCATTCCAGAAGCCATGGGATAGGATTCCCAAAATGGTAAGGCCTTCCATTGAATATTCATTTTTATACTATTTAAGGGCTTTGAAAAGTTATATATTAGTCATGATACAATCCATGGGTGGGAGAACTCTCCTAAATGCATATGAGATTTCCATAAGGGTAGAAAATAACCTTGTACAGGCTAGTAAGATTGCACCAAGGCCCTCAATACCAATTTTTCTTGAGGTGCAACCACCTATACCCCTACAAATATCCCCTATAGTTGTTGTGCCTATTGTACCAACTTTAGATTACCGAGCATCTACCTAAGTAAAATTTGTTCCAACCCAATCTCAAGAACTTCAAGAGATAAAGTGCCTACTACAAACCTTTAGCAACAAGCTAGTAAACATTAAGAAGAAACAAAATCAGAATTTCAGACCTTACCAAGCTCCTTATCGAATCCCATATTAGCCCAATTAGCCTAATAGGCCTCCCTACCAAGTTGAACCTCAAGGTAAAAGGATGAATTTCAATGCTAGACCATATCAACCCTACAATTAGAATGCTACCAACACTTCTAGAAAACTTGTATCAGTTCAAAATAACTTGGTACAAGATGTTGAATGGCGTTTTCTATGAAATCAACCCAATAATCAGGCCACATGCTCCAATTTGATGCTAAGTCAATCCCTCATTTTATAGAATAACACTAATTTTCAACAAGATGCAACACAAGAAACTCATGAAAAACATAGCTCTCACCCTAAGCATAGTCACCGTGATGTCACTCTCATAAATTGGAAAGGTGGAGAGTTCTATGGGGTAACCATCTACAAGGACAAAGTCAATTTTCCCACTCTATTGAAGCTAATAAAAGAGCGAAAAAGAGGGATATTCAAATGAGACAAGTTGATAAAGGGAAAAACCAAGCTTCTACAAGTCACCAAGGTGTTGTTGGTCCATCATCTTTTAGAATGTTTAAATTCTACCAAGAGGTCAAGTTGTGGCAAGAAAATATCAACCAAGAACCCAACCACAACCATTAAAAACATAAGGATATGTTGTTCTTAAAGGATATCAAAAGGTTAGTACAATCCCATTTAGTATTTTGGAGCATATAAAAAATGTAAATGTTAGCATGTCAATGTGGAATTCCTTATCACTTCTTGGTCAAAAATATCTATTACAAAACTCTTTGTCTAATCTAACCTTGTCAATTGAAACTTCAAAGGAGTAGCCTAGAGTTGTACTTGCTAATACTTCCCATGTCAATGGTGAACAACATCTCAAATATGTCAAACCAAATCCATTTTATGTGTCTTTGATAACTGGCCAGTACCTTATCCATAATGGTATGATCAAATAAGGAGCAAGTAGTTATGTGATACCTAAACAGATAGTAGATAAGCTTGAATTGTCATATGAGCCTCTTACCAAGGGAGTAATCCAGTTGGATGGAACAATCAAAAACACAATTAGGATAACCAATATTTTGTATCTTACTTTGCATGCTTTCCCAAAATTCCCCATACCACAAGACATACATGTCATATATCTACCACCATATCTTTCCATATGCCTTTCTAGAGACTTCACTACAAAATTGGGGGGTTATTTATCTTCTAATTGGGGGGTGACTTTGAAATCAAAACCTATAGAAAAAGACCATATAGAACCATATGTTCCTAATGTTTTCAATGCAAATTTTACCATCCATGAACAAGAGGAACAACATGTTGTCCAAGATCCTAGCACTTGTATAGAAGGCATACTTGATTTGTTTTTAGATGAGTGGGTAGCTAAGAATCATGAAGTTGATCCATTCAAACACATGGAAGAAGCAAGGTTTGTATTTATATGATCCATGAACAAGACCTTGTTATCCCTAACCTTGTGAAAGATGATAAATAACAATGTGAACAACAGTCTAATGAACTTTGGAAATTGTATTTTGATGGTTCAAGAAGTAAAATTGGAATTGGTAGAGGGGAAATGATTTTTAATCCTAAAGGTGAGAAGTATTACCTAGTTTTCAGATTTTCTTCTAGTTGCACTAACAATACAACAAAGTATGAGACACTTATTCATGGCCTAGAATGGGCTAGGAAGAAGGAAATCAAATCCTTGCAAGTGTTTGTAGATAATGAGCTCATTGTGAATCAGATAAGAGGTTTAAATCTCTCAAAAATTGTTTTCTCAAATCTTATAGGCATAGAGTTTGGGATGTTATTGAGGGTTTTGATGCATTTAACTTGTTTTCCATATCTAGAAATGAAATAAACATGTTGATAGGTTGGCTGCAATGGGAGCACATTATGACATTCCAAGTGATATCAACTATAGTACGGTACAAAAATATGCCAAAGTGGTGGTAAGGAATTCAATCCTAGATAATCAAGCACATTGGAAAGTGTTTGATAGTGATAAACAAATTATAAATTTTTTGATTGAAGAAGTTGAGTTTTCAGTCATTAACTAAGAAAAATTACAATAAGAGTATAGTGAGAAAATTATATAGCTAAAAACTAAATTTTTTCCAAAAGGATTGGTCTCTTTAGAATCCATTTTTAGTTTTGATGATTAGGCCAAATAGGGAAAAATCAACATGCAAGTCAAATAATATCACTATGAACCAATAAGCATTTTCAAAGACAAGCTTTTAAAATTGAGAAAGATATGTATAGCAGAAGAAATAATTGATTTTGTTTAGCTATGTCAAGAGTATGATGACATTTTTTCTTGGAAATACAGTGACTTAAAAGGGTTTGATCCTAAACTTGACCAACACACTATTGAGCTAGAACCCAATGCCAAACATATAAGGAAAAATCAAAGACCATTAAACCCCAAAATAGATCCACTCATGAAAATGGAGTTGAGCAATGTTATTAGGTCAAAGATGGGGTTAGAAGCTACTGTAGGCTACTACAAAAGGTCTGTGGAAGACAAAAAATATATTAGATATCTTTAGGAGCCACGTCCCTTCAAGGGAATGTATGTATATATGCAATACAAATCATATGCGAAAGATATAGGATGATAAATAAGTGATAAGATATATTTATATATATATACTATTATGAAGTAGAGATGAAGACCTGCTATTGTATACGATTTTGACATAATATAAATGAGTTATAAGGGTTATATATAAGTGTGCAATGAATGTATGAATGTTTCTTTTGATGTTGATATGATATGTGTTAAGTATTCCTTCTAGAATCATACTATAAATGTTTGTTTCTCTTATTGTATCCTTTGGGGTATAAACAAAATACATAAGAGGTATTAGGGTATAGATCTCCAAACTTTACTTCCCCATTTATCTTGCTAACATTGGTTTCGGTGTCGGGACCCTGGAGAGAACAATAAAGAAATTAGAAGCATAAGAAGGGAGAGAAAGTTGGTAGAAAATTAAATTATGTCAGACCCTAAGGGCCACCTCTGTGAGAGGGGGTAGTCAATTAGGGGATGAAGAATGGAAAGGGGGGAGGACCTGAAAGGGTCCCTGAAAAGATGCAACTATTCATATTTAAAAAAATTCAAGGATATTTAGACTAATGAAGATTTTAAAACACAATGCCATGAGAAAAGTAAAAAGAGAAGAGCAACCAAGGAAATAAGTAAAGAAAAAATGGACAGGGTCAATGTCAAAGAGAGGAGAAAAATAAAACTAGGAAAGAGAGGAAAGATACCACAAAAGAGAAAATAAATAGAAAATTGAGATAAAGAGCCAGTTGGAAAAATGGCGAAAGAAATTTTAAAGAAGAGAGGGTAGAACACCAAGAAGGTTGTTGTTGAGCATGCTGATGTGGGTGCAACCAATAATATGAAAGAAAGAAGAAAGGAAATAGAAGCCAAGAATTTTAGAGAGGAGTAGAATGAAGAAGCAATAAAAACTAATCCTAATCCTAGGAATTTGTTAACTAAGAATGAACCGGTACCGATCACTAATGAAGAGACACATTTGAAAATAAAGAGTTATGAGGAAAAATCATCACCCCCAAACCAAGAGTCACCCCTTACACTGAAAATAAAACATATATATACAAACAAAGGAAAAGTGAAAGGTAGAAAACCAGAATTGTGGACAACTTACATAGTGAATTAGGATATTTTGGAAAGTAATAATTAAACTATTGAGTGGAGAATTATAGAAGAACAAAGTGATTGTGGAAAGATAGAAAGTGACACCAAAACTAGTTCCATCTTTAGTAGTCAAAGAAGCAGTACCACAAGTTAGGAAGAGAATTCCTCATAGGAAGATGAAATGGGCATAATGAGGAAGATTCTTATCTTTAAAAAAGATACCAACAATGTTGCATAACATATTTTCTCATTGAAAACAAATTGGAAAAGCTGGAATGAACAATGCAAAATTACTAAACTATTCAATTTCATTAGTTCCCTAAGAGATAAACCATTGAATTGGTACCACAAATCATACCCACAATACAATAAGGCTTGGGATGAGGTGAAGCAAGCATCTTTAGAAAAAATTGACAGTCCAAAACTTCCTATAGAAGGAGTAAGAAAATTAAGGGAATTATCACAAAGAGAGGATGAATCTATCTTAGAATTTGATGAGAGGTTCAAAAAAGTAACTCAGAGTTAAGAAGAACAATTGAATGATAAATAGAAGGAGAGTAGTTCCTCTCCACAATAACCTCGAAACTTAGAATAGCTCTAGATGGAAGATACTTTGCCTAATATTCAAAATTAGTCACACTAGCCTATCAAATAGAAGGCCAGTCATGGTGGAAAATGGAGAAAGAAAAAGAAAATAAGAAGATGGAAAAATTACAACTAGAAATGGATCAATTGTAACTAAGACAAGAACTCATGAAACAAGGGATAGTATCATAGAGGTCTAACATATGGTGCTCATATTGTGGTAGAGAGAGACATATGCAGAGTGAATGTCCCAAAGAAATTAAAGAAAATAAATTGAATGCATTGAGAGTATATCTCCACATAATTAATAAAGAAAATTCTCTATATTGTGGCACTTGTGGGCAATGGGATGATCACACAACCCCGAAGTTCCCATCCCAATTATTCTAGGTAAAGGAAGAAAAAACCATTGATATAATGATGGAATATGTCCAAGGACTGGCTGAAGGACCATTGTATACACATGATCATGGGTATAGAGTACCGACATGGTAGGAAAACTAGCAGAATGTTAGTGCCATTCAAAATCCATAACTATACAACAACAATGGCCCATTTCAAGGAGGAAGAGGCTATGGCCAAGGAAGAGGAAGGAGAGCATATGCCACCTACCTCAATTGTGGAAAATCAAGATATTTTTCCATTGAATTTTGAGGTGAAAGGATAAAATAATGTGGATTTTGTAGTCAGGAGGACTACAATGCTTTTAATTGTGAAAAGACACAACATTATAAAAATACACAACTAAAAGGATAGAATGATAAAAAAACATGAATCAAATGCAGCTAGGAGGGCAAGGCTCCTCCACAAAGTACCTAAGAACCTTGCAAAAGAAACAAGAAGGTGTCGCAAGGCTGAAAAGGATGAGGGATACACCATATAGGACCATAGTACTGTAGAATAATACCACACAAAGTCTAGGCCTAAGGAAAAGGGTAAGGAAATAGTAGTGACTAGATATGGTACCGATACCAAAAGGCCAAGTGCAATAACCATAGAGGAAGAAATATCCAAAGGGGAAGAAGTATTATGCCCTACTAAACTTGAAAAAACAATCAAATATTGAAACAAACCAAGAGAATCATTTCATAGGAACACAAAAAGGAGAGGAAAAATAGCTACTTTTTAAAACATGAAGTAAAAGCACTCAAACAACTAGCACAATTGGTAGGACAACATGACTTACAAAATTGAAGCAATTTAGTAAGTACTGGAATAAAAAGAGCATTCCATAAGTTAGAACAATGGGAGAACACTAGAAGACCAAACCCATAATTCTTGATCTCCACATTCATCATAAGAAGATTCCTAAGGTGATGGTTGATTTAGGATCAGATGTAAACTTACTTCCAAAGAGAATTTGGGAGTATCTAGGCAAACCAACACTAGAGCCCACTCCATATAATATTAGTTTAATAGATGGTACTAAAATGAAGACCCTAGGTACCTAGAGGAATGTAGAAGTTAGTGTGAAAGGGATTAAAAAATGGCTGATTTTGAAGTAGTTACAATGAAGGAAACCTTTGACTCATTTGATGGACTGTTCCAAGATTGAGATGGTTTGTAGACTCCTAGGGAATAATAGATGCCAGGAAGGAAGAAATCTCATTTGTGGATGATAAAAGAGTTGTTCACATTCCCTTGGGTAGAAAGTAAGAAGATTCCTACGTAGAGGAAGTCAATGTAGAAGATTATGAGGATAATGATAGGACTATAAGCACCATAACTGCACTAACTACAGCTGAAACCTTGGAAGAGCCTAATTTAGAAGGATAAATTGAGGTAAATGACATTGATGGAAGTATTGACAACAAGACCATGCTAGAGGCATGGATGCATGATGAACAAGAGGTGTATTCTCTATAATCTTTGGTTTTTGGAGAGTATTTATTATAAGAAAAACATTGACAAAAGAAGATAATGTACTACATGACCTATGTGGTATTGCAAGAAGTGATAAGGATGACAAAAATGAAGGTTCTCATCAAGTATTTCATATTACTGTAGAGAAGGGGGATTCTCTACTCATGATTTCTCTTCATTCAGAGAGCCTCACAGGGTGAACTGCCCTAAACTACCTCAAGGAACACCGACAAGAGTTCTAGAATTAGAAAGAGCAGGTCACAAATATTTTCTGGACAAACTGACAAGCTCTCGGCCAAAGGATGACATCACAAAATACGGATGGCAGCGCATCGTGTTGGCATCTCGTACAGACCAGAGAACGAGTTTATCATAGAAAATGACAAAGTGGCTACTGACAATCAGACTGCTAAGAACTTATAGAATATAGGAAGATAACAAAATATAATAGAACTGCAATAAAGTGAAGTAGAAATGATAGAGATAAGGATAAGAAAGGAAGAAGATGCTCACAACAATCCAAGTAATGAAGCCTCCAATACGTGAATGTCTTCAAAAACTGCAAGTGTAAGATATGGAGAAAGTGTTGGGGTTGTATAGGGGTTTGCCTGAGTCAAACCCTCATTTTGGCATTCCCACCTCCACAAACAACCAAAAGATAGAAAAGAAGAGAGAAATGAACAAAGTGCGTGGTGAAAGCAAAACCTGCTCAGGAGTAGAACCCACACCACCAAGTGTGAGTGATAAATGCAAACCCTGCTTGAGGAGGAGAACCCGTGTCATAAAAGAGGTGATAAAAGCAATCCCTGCTCAAGGAGGAGAACTCGTATCATGAAGTAAGTATGCAATAGATGAGGGATATGGAATCCCAAGATGCTCACAAGCATGAGATGGGGGAGATGAAGATGCAAGAGTGAAGTTAAGAGGGATTAAGGATATTGTAGCAAGTAAGGAGAGTTGTGCAAGCAATAACAAGATAGGAAAATGCTTGGGAGAGGAGCCAAGAGGGAGAAGAAGAAGTTAGAAGCTAAGAGTGAAGCTAGAAGTGGAGGAAGAGGTAAAATGAATTGAAAAGACTACTTTTAAGGAGGGAAAATAAGCTTCTTAAGCCATTTCAGGGAATCTCGAGCTATTACCATCGACTAAAGGAGGTGACAAGTGGCAAACATGCATGAAAATGATTGTTTGAACATTGAAATGTCGCAGGATGCAAGCGTGGGGTGCAGACATCTGTGCGAAACGCTAGTGTCTGGACATGTCATGCTACAAAACAACATGAACGGGAAAACACAAGGTTCGATGCAAAGTGGACGCACAAGGGTAGCTATTGAAAAAGGGGTGTTGGAGCATCTTGAGAAGGGAAAAAGGTTGATGCAAAGGCTAAAATGAGACTAATCAAGATGCTAAGGGAGTGGACACCAAAGCGGATGCAAGAATGTATGTGAAATTGCAATGGGTGCAATTTTACGAGTATACAATTACAAAGGGAATTTCTTAGATCAAATTACCTAAATACTCTGGAGTAGGAGACTTTCTACCTTTTATATCTCAAATAAAGAGATTTTTCTCCAATGAAGCACATAGTATAGAAATTTTACCACATATTCTTACCTGCATTGCCACATGCTAACACAACACTCATAAACAAACTATCAAAAAGTGGGAAGCTTTTAAAACATTGATCAAAGTAAGATTTCAATTGAAGGTGGGAGAATAGGAAGATATACCCACCTATGAAGGAGATATTTTTTTGCAACATTATTTAGACATGTTTATACATTATTGGGAGGAAAATTATGATTATGACAAAAGACTATATATCTAGCTATTCTACTAGACACTTAACCTAATGCTAAAACTTGGTATATTCACCAAGAGAGACATGTAGACTAAGACATGGGATGAAGTAACAATAGATTTACTCCACACCTTCTCTTTTTCTAGTGACAATCCTCGAATTCATGCCACATTGCTTCTAGTGAAGGAAATCATATTCAATCTAGAAGAGAATAAGAAAATAACGGTACCGCAAACCTCCTCCCCATCAACAAAAGAAGGGCGCATATATGAGTACATTAATTGGTTGGACTAGGAAGAAATCAACATGGAGAAGCACTATTGTGTGGTACAAAATGATGAAGAAGAGCATACCCTAGAAATAAAAATAGAATAAGGAGATAGAGAAATAGAAGAAACCACAAAACCTAAAAATAAATACTACAATGAACCCCTCAAACTAAAGGAGACAAACATTATGGAAGAAGGGGATCATAAAATGGCAAGGATAGGGGATTATTGGGATGAAAGGTAGTAACACAAACAATAGAAACCCTATCAGAATTCCAAGATTTTTTTCCTTTGAAATTTTATAGAAATGAAAGGAATCAAAGAAGAGGTAGGGATGATAAAAATTAACTTAAAGAAGGTGTAAAACCGGATTGGAAAAGGCCTTGTAGACTAAATCCAAATATGAAGAGGAAAGTAAAAATAGAGATATACAATATGTTGGTTGTCGAAGTCATCAAACCGATAGAAGATGCTAATTGGATAAGTCTCATGGTGGTACAAAAGAAGACAACATGAGAAATAAGGGTGTTAGTGAATGGATTGGCCTTTCAAAAATATATCAAATTATCAACTCTCTAGTCCATAGTGCACTAGGGCCAAGCCGCTAATAGCTCTGGAAATGTCACAATTGCATTTGTGACTTTCCTCTAAATTTTGGAGGTACAACTCCCTCATATGATTTAATAGATAATTAATATGTTTTTAACCAGAAAGCAATAAAGGTGACAAACATTAGCCCATAAAAATGTTGCCAATGCAAAGTAAACCTTAGAGAGTCATCAATCAACTAGCACACAGACTGAAATGACTAATGACTGATGTAAATGGAATATGAAAGCTTCATAATTGCAATAAATGAAGTAAATGTAGTAGGAAATATTTTTCATAGAAAATATATTCCTATTACACACATGACACACAGGTCAGTACAATCAACATTACATTCAAAACTCACAACTCATAGATCATGAGTTATTACAACATGAATTGAATTTAGAGCATAATAAAATGTTCCTCCCTTGACTACAACATAGTGCACTCTTCAAGAATCATAACTGAATTGGATCATTTTTCTCCTAGATATAGGGGTCCTTATCCTTTCTTGATGGTTACTAATCAGTTTCCAAACATAGTAATGCTTTCTAGTTGTTAACCGTCGATCTTGAAAATTGATAGTCGGGAAATAGTGAATGGATAGATGATTACATCACCAATGACATTAGGTGATAACTGAACATTTCTTGCTTTAATTCCTACCCTGTGGCCATCAATTCTTGTGAAGTTAGCATGTTTCACAAACTAAGCATTAAATAGCTATTGCAAAGGTGCAATGGGATCACACATGCTAACTGTCTAGCTGGAAGATCAATTGGGAATTTAAATTGAATCCTGGTCACATCAATAGTTAATTTCAATTGTATTTCCATCCTATCATCTTGATCAATCTTCAACTCAAATGTCTCGCCAACCTTCTATAAATTCAACATGCACCACCATATTTCACCATCTTGTAGTATCCAACATGACAAGTGCTCAAAGCGATGGAGTGTCCATGAATGACTTAATCATCATTGAGGAGATCAAGTGCAGTCCCCTCTTCAGGTGATTGTTCGATGAACTGAAAGAAGTATTTGTCATCCAGAGTGAGATAGAAGAGGAGGTGTTGCATTGTATATTGGGAACAACATTCCTAAATCAAGTGCATGTGCATAATGCTATGCTCTTGGAGCGTTTTGTTTACATTGTTATTCACACCTTTGGACATCATGATTAGGGAATGAGAGTAGCAGAGCACTTGGTTCAACTTGAGTTTCTCCATAGAGTTAATGTAGCCATTGCCGATCTCAACAATTACCCACGAAGCATATTGGTTGGTGACGCTATCTGCATTGTGACTGTGACTCAAAATGAATCTACCGAGGAAGCGGTGACCCTTTCCCATACAGGGCTAGTGAGGAATGACGTCGGGCTATTTTCCCAGTTTCTATAGTCTTGTGAAAATTTGTTGTCACCCACCCAGATAGAGCGCCTCTAGGTGGTGGTGGAAGGAATCCATGTGCTTATGTTTTGCCTATGTGCCTAAAGAAAATATCATCTTGATGCTCCCTATTTTTTGCAAATGAATAGAAATTTTTGTAGTGCCATCAACATATATATAAATATAATTAAACATTTTATATCTTTGGTGTTGGCATTATTTTCTAAGAAATTCTATCTTTTAATTTTGATTTCATTTATTGTATTTGGATGGCATCTACTATTTACTTCTACATCAATGGGTTTGTCATTTAAAAATTGGAATATGCACCTTAACAAGACAAACTGCACTACTGTTCCTTTAATTTCTTTTGAAAAATTCTCTTGGGTGGTAAAATGAGAAGTTCACAAAACTAAGCAAAACACCACTAATAGTTTTAGAAACCACTTAAACTGCTACTTGACTTGAAATCTTTTTTGCTGGTAGTCTTTTCAAAATTTTCACGAACCTCGAGTATGGACCGCCAACCTTTCAAAGGGAAGACTTAGAGTGTTTGGTAAGTTACACTAATGCCATAAAACATCGCTTGTGAGAAAATAAAGAACAACTTAACAAAAAGGCGGTAAAAGGGTAAGTTATATGAACTAGTGAAATGACTGTTCAAGTTTGCAACTCTTCATAAAACACCATCTGAATTATGACTTAACCAAAATTTTGAATGGGGATGTCAATTTTGAGAGTGGGGACCAAAATTATGCTAACAGTGGCTATGAATAGGGACAAGGATTGAAAAGAACATAGAAAGGAACCTAGAGACATTATGACCTATCCTATACCCATTGGGCACAAAGTTGAGCAATGAAGATGGACAAAAACCAAAACCCCAAAACCCAAGCAAACACAACCAAAAATGACACACCAAAAAGCAACTATGTACAGGGTAGGATGACATCTACTAAGGAGGGAGAAAAGAACAACTCACACAAAACCGCTAACAGGTTGCGAGAAGAATGATCTCGACCTAAAAAGGCTTGTTAATGCATGTAACTTCTAGAGTAAGATGGAAGTCAAAATTATCCAAGCATAGGTGCCAAAGCTGAAAAATCCACAAATTTCAATGTTCCCAAATAACCATTTTTCATCATATACCTCCTTCTAAGGAAAATAGTCCCGCATTGAAGTATCCAGAAAAAACTTCGACTGCTTCTTGAGGTTTTATCATTGGAATGGTCCCCCGCCCTTGTAAGGGATTTGCATCTTTCATGCCTTCTGTAACAATGTAGCTTTCAGTTTCATAAGCAGGTACCCTATCATCATGACTACCTTGCGATTCTATGGTGGTTTGATCCTTCATTACTGCATAATCCTTCCCTTTACCGTCGACCAAAAAAAACAACCTGCTTTGTTGGAAATTCTGGCAAACCAAACTCTAGATCCTCAAACATAAGAATATCATGAATTTCAAAATTATTGAAAATGAATAGGGGATTTAACTGATCAACCAATTTACCCCACCCTTGGCATTTTCACTTGAAGGTTCTTCATTATTCTCCTCAATTGCACAAACAATTTCATCAACACTATTTTCAAAGGTAAAGGCCTCATATTCTGGAATGAAAAGAGAATTTGACATTTGATCTTCTTTGGCAGAACTAAAAGGAGGTGAATTATTTTTTAGGGAGGGATGAAGAAGTAAACTAAAATGTGGGGGCATACCTTCCTCGTGGTGTAAAGTCTTCATCTTCACTTGATGATCTAAGGTCATCTTCTGGTTCAATTAAAGTGTTGAGATTATATTCTTGGGCATACCAACACTGGTTTCCATTTCTTTCATGCTTGTTTCTTTCATATAGGGGTTGTATGTCATTCAATATTGTCAAGTTCATTTTCTCAGCAGTAGAACGAGGGTGGTTTGTAACAACTTGGAATCCAACAAAACTACAGATAGGCGATGGGTGATTAATAATAGGCTTGGCAGTATCATCAAGCTTCCATTTCCCCGCTGTATTTAAGTTGTTTTCAATGTTCACTACCTCAATCTAATCTTAATCAATCCCAAAGATTTGATCTCTTTTTAAAATAAGTTGTACATCAAGGTCGAGGGCAGAAGTAAATACATGGAATTGAATTATTTTTCTTGGTTGTTTTGGTGTAGGAATCAATCAAAGAGATTGATTGAAACAATAAACAAAATACCTCATTTCTTTACAATCTAAAAGAACTGTCAAAGTAAAGTGGCAATGCCAATAAGACCTTTGAAGTGCTGCAATTTTTTTTTTTGTGAAGGATATCCCATCTAGTTATGCATCCCTTCTCTAATCCTCTAAACCATTCAACTACTTTTTCAACTAGACTATCAACAAAAAAGTCTTACGAAGACGTCCTCTTCTTGAACTCCTAGGATTCCACTTACCACATTCATGGCTAGTACATGTTCCTCTAGATCCTGTGTACCTCTACTAGAGAATTTTGGGAATCTTTTCCTAGAGCCATGTGACAAGTCATTTCATTGTGATAGGGTGAAAGGTCCAATACAATTACCCCAAGGAATTGAAGCCATAGGTATTCAGAGTCGCCAAATCCCGACGAAGTAAAGAGAGGTACCCCTAGGTTATTTCCTAGGTGGCGGTTGAGCTGGAGGTTGATTATGTAGCTGATTAGGGTGTTGATTCATATGTTGGTTAGGACATTGATTTGGGCATGGATTGGGACGGCGAGGTGGGTCATCATAATACTCAAAGATCAAACTTGGAGGGCATTCAATCATAGGTCTAGGAGGATGTCAAAACCACTCTTGTTCTTCTTCCAAGATGAAATTGGCTTGCATATAATTTGTTACACTCCTTCTGTACCTCCAAGCAAGCATATTTAATTGTGATATGATATCCTTCTGCTCTACCTGCATCCAATCTAAATCAAGTTGAAATGCAAGAAATGAATTATTATGGGGAAGTACCATCTTGCTACATGACATGATGATAACTTATCCAAAATCACAATCTTCCCCAGCAGAATTTCCAAAAATATGTTAGCAAATGGATTGACCTTTCAAAAATATATCTAAAATTATCAACTCTCTAGCCTGTAGTGCACTGGGTCCAAGCTACTAACAGCTCTAGAAATGTCACAATTGCATTTGTGACTTTCCTTTGAATTTTGGAGGTACAACTCCCTCATATGATTTAATAGATATTATTTTAACTAGAAAGCAATAAAGGTGACAAACGTTAGCCCATAAAAATGTTTCCAATGCGAAGTAAACCTTAAAGAGTCATTAATCAACTAGCACACAAACTAAAATGACTAATGACTAATGTAAATAAAATAGAAAATCTTCATAATTGCAATAAATGAAGTAAATGCGACAGGAAAGATTTCGCACATAAAATATATTCCTATTACACAAATGAAACATAGGTTAGTACATTCGACATTACATTCAAAACTCACAACTCACAAATCATGAGTTATTACAACATGAATTGAATTCAAAGCAAAATAAAATGTTCCTCCCTTGACTAAAACATAGTGCACTCTTTAGGAATCAGACCCTAATTGGATCATTTTTCTCCTAGATATAGGGGTCCTTTATTGATGGTTACTAATCAGTTTACAAACATAGTAATGCTTTCTGGTTGTTTAACCATCCATCTTGAAAACCAATAGTTAGGAAATAATGAATGGTCAGAATGATTACACTGCCAATGAAATTAGGTGGTAATCAAACATTTATTGCTTTAATTCCTACCTCATGGCCGCCAATTCTTGTGCAATTATCATGTTTCACAAACTAAGCATTAAATAGCTATCGTAGAGGTGCAATGGAATCACATGTGCTAATTGTCCAGTCAAAAGATCAATTGTTAATATAAATTAAATCCTGGTCACATCAATAGTTAATTTTGACTGCATTACCATCCTATCATCTTGATCAATCTTCAACTCAAATCTCGCCAACCTTCTATAAATTCAACAGGCACCACCACATTTCACCATTCTATAGTATCCAACATGGCAAGTGCTTAGAGCGACAAAGTGTCCTTGAATGACTTCATTGTCATTGAGGAGATCGAGTGCAGTCCCCTCTTTAGGCGATTGTCTGACCAACTGAAAGAAGTATTCGTCATCCAGAGTGAGATAGAAGAGGTGTTGCATAGTATATTGGGAAAAACATTCCTGAATCAAGTGCATGTACACAATGCTACACTCCTGGAGCATTTTTTGTATACTATTATTCATACATCTAGATGTCATGACTGGGCAATGAGAGCAACGGAGTTCCTGGTTCGACGTGAGTTTCTCCATAGAGTTAATGTAGTCATCGTTGGTCTCAACAACTACCCACTAAGCAAATTGGTTGGTGACGCTATCTGCATTGTGACTATGACTCAAAATGAAGTCACCGAGTAAGCGGTGACCCTTCTCCGTGCGGGGCTGGTGAGGAACGACATGGGGTTGTTTGCCTAGTTTCTACTATCTCATGAAAATCTGTTGTCACCCACCCAGATAGAGTGCCTCCAAGTGGTGGTGGAAGGAATCTATGTGCTTATGTTTTCCCTGTGTGCTTGAAGAAAATATCATCTTGGTGCTCCCTAGTTTTGTAAACGAATAACAAATTTTGTATTGCCATCGACATACATATAATAAAATTACAATGTTTTATATCTCTAGTGTTGGCATCCTTTTCTGAGCAATTCTATCTTTTATTTTTTATTTCATTTACTGTATCTGGATGGAATGTACTATATACTTCTACATCAATGGGTTTATCATTTAAAAATTGGAATATGCACCTTAATAAGACAAACTGCATTGTTGTTCCTTTAATTTCTTTTGAAAAATTCCCTTGGGTGGTAAAACGAGAAGTTCATAAAACTAAGCAAAACATCGCTGATAGTTTTAGAAACCACTTAAACTTTCGCTTGACTTGAAAGCTTTTTTTTTGGAGGTCTTTTCGAATTGTTCATGAACCTCTAGTACGAACCACCAACCTTCCAAATGGAAGACTTAGAGTGTTCAGGAAGTTACACCAATGCCATAAAACACCACCCATGAGAAAATAAAGAACAAATTAACAAAAGGGCAGTAAAAGGGTAAGTTATATGAACTAGTGAAATCGCCGCCCAAGTTCACAACTCTTCATAAAAAATCACCCAACTTATGACTGAACCAAAATTCTGAACGGGGATGTCAATTTTGAGAGCGAGGATTGAAATTAAGGTAACAAAGGGTATGTGTGGACTTCCAGGGATTAAATAAAGCATGTTTGCATGATCCATTTGCAACTCCCTTCACATAACAGATATTAGAATTAGTAGTTGGAAGAGAGATATATTTATTTACCGATGGCTTCAGAATACCATCAAGTCAATATCAGGGAGGAGGATCAACCTAAGACTACTTTTGCTATTAAATGGGGTTCTTATATGTATACAATAATTCCCTTTGGATTAAAGAATGCCCCTATGGTATTTAGCAAAATAATGATCATCACTTTTAAGGATTTTATACATGATTTTCAAGGGGTTTACTTGGATGACTGGACTGTCTATGGGCTAGTGAAATATCATGTATAGGTCCTCTGAATGATGTTAAATAGGTGTAGAAGTATGCATATATCCTTGAATTTGAAGAAATGCACCTTTGTGGTACCCTTTAGGACTCTTCTACGCCACATTATATGTAAAGAAGGATTAATGGTGGACCCTATGAAAGTTGCCTTGATCCTAAACTTACCACCACCAAAGAATGTACCAAAAGTTGAAACATTTTTAAGTTATATAGGATATCATAGGAAGTTCATAAAAGGTTATGTCAGTATTACCACCCCATTAGAGGATCTCTTAAAGAAGAAAATCGATAAGAGTATAGAATAGAATGAGGAATCACAAAAAGCCTTTGACACCCTAAAGTAAAAAATTGTAGAGGCACAAATTCTAATATTTCTAGATTGGAATAACCCTTTTCATGTTCATGTAGCTGCTTCTGGGATAACTATAGGGGTAGTACTCACTTAACCCAAAGGAACTAAGGACCATCCCATAGCTTTTTCTAGTAGGAGGTTGTTTTCTGCATAAAAGAATTATACAACTACAAAAAGGGAAGCACTAGCTATGGTGTATGCATAATACAGGCACTACTTTATCTCCACACCATTCACTTTATCTCCACACCATTCACTTTCTTTATTGATCATAAACCTCTCAAATGCCTACTTAAAAAACTGGTAGCCAATGGATGCATATGTAGATGGTTATTGCTATTTCAAGAATTTTATTTTAAAATTATGGTAAAACTTAGGAAGAATAATCAAGGACTGAATTATTTGTCACGAATTGAAATCGGATGCCCAAGGGGAAGATTTACCTAGTGCACACCTATTCCACATTATTGCGGTACCAAAAGAGCTAGAAGATATTGCTAATTTTCTTTCTACAAGAGAACTCCCCAAGGATATATCACTGCAAGGTAAATAGTCACTTGTGTGGAGAGCTACGCCATACACCCTGGTGGAAGGATAGATACACCATCTTGGAAGAGATAATATTTTGCAAAGGGTGGTATACAAACATGAATGAAAGTCAACTTTGAGAGAATCACATGAAGGAGTTGTGGGGGCATTAATTTTGTAGAAACTACAGCTAGAAGCGTAAAACTTGTCAAAAAGAGCTAGGAAAACAAGGCCCAAACATATGGCTAAGAGGAAAAAAAAGAAGGGCATATAAGAGGAGGAGTTCAAAGAGATAGGAGAAGAAGAGGTCCAAAAACCTCTGAAGAGAAGGAGAAGAGGACAACATGCTCTGATACCTCCTCTGCAAGTCACTTTGAAACAAATTCAAGTATCTCTAGAGAAACCCCAATACCTCATTGATATCTTTGCGACTTACAATGCCATCACAATCCATGGGATGCTTCCGCAACTCTTTCAAACGTATAAGGACATGTTTGAAGAGAATAAAGATAGAATTATTCAATGCTTGGTTAAATATTCGAACCACTCGAATAAAGGGCTCGAAGAAGCCATGAAAGAATTTCTGGAAGAAATAATTATTGCAAAAAGGGAAAAGGCATTGAGTAGAGAAGAAGATATAAGGGAGCAAGCAATCTCCACAGTCATCCCAAAAATTCCCGCGAAGAAAAAGAAAACATTGGCACAAATGCAAGCCCAAGAGCTCTAGACCAAATAAAGAGTCGATAGACTTATGGAGGATGATTTGAAGAACCTAGATGCCATCCAGAAAGAAACATAGGAGGTCACCTAGAAGCTCTATGAGGAGATGACAAAAATAGTAAAGAAGAGCAAGTAGAGGACCCAACACCAGAGGACAACACTCTTGGAGAAACAAAGACCAACCCGAGAGAGAGAACAAGTCTTGGAGGGGAAGAAAAGAATAGGGAGGATTCCGAAGATACATCTACTCCCTTAGATACCATCTTCATGATCAAGAGCTTCATGGAACAACAACAAAAAATACAAATAGTGCCATCTCCCTAGTTATTGTTGGTGTCGATGGTGGGGTCGAAATCTGATTTGTCTAGCAACTCACCCCTCTAGAAGATGCGATTAGGCGATAATTTTCATGTTACTGCCCGAGAAGAGCTCCTACAAGAACATGTACAAAATGTAGAGCAACTACAAGAGGTTGTGGCCACACTACAACGAGCCATTCCACATGTTTCCTAGGGTACATCCCTCTCCTTGTCACAAAAACTTATCTTCAAAAGGAAAAACATAAGAAAGGAGATACAAAAGGAGCTTAGACAGAAGAATACAAAAGAGTACACAAAGAGATATGCTACCACACACTCCCAATTGAAAAAATAGATAAAATAATTGGGAGATAGCATCTAAGAGGCCAAGGTCATATACCAATTTTGTCTACAATGGCCCAACACAACAAAAGGTCTCCACACTCAAATGTTGCAAATTAAAGATCAGATAGCGCAAGTGGCGTATGACCCTCTATAGGACCCATTCAGAGCTATAAGGGATCAAGTGGAGAATCTCCATAACTAGCTACAACTCCATACTCAATGAGTGTCACATCTCGATCCTATGCAACATTTAATTTTTAGTATATTGATGAGACTATTGGACATCATTATGATTGTTTGATTATCTAGTATTTACATGTGTGTGATTGGTAGATTTGATGGTTAATCTAGATGCATTGGAATGAAATGAAAATAATTATCATTGTTGTGATTATGAGTCTAATTTCTTGTAAGTGGTTTTGAGGACTAACCTATTGATGTGCGATTGAGTGGAGGTATATGAGTGGGTAATTGTCAAAGGCAAGAACATGGTTAAGGTAGGGGTATCTAGCAGCTTGATAGATGAATAGTAAGATGGGATCTTGATGCATTCACGCACTCACATAGTCGCATCCTTTTGCATTGTATGATTGCATTGTGTTAATTATGATTGTGATATTATTGTGTGTAATGAGTATGTTTTATTAGATTGTGAAAGTTAAATTACTTGAGAAAATAAAAACATGTTGTATGGTTTTATATTATTTTATTTCTTTGAAAACTAAATTAGTTGATTAATTGGAAAATTAAAAAGATTTTGATTTCATAATAAATTGCTTTATTTATTTATTTAATAATAATAATAATATATATTTATAAATATGAAAAATAAAATAATAAATAAATAAAAGACTTTGTTTTCAAAATAATTATATAATTATCTATATATAAATAATAATATAATAAATATATTATTATATATATAAATATTAATAATATATTAAAAAGGGCTTAATTAGGACATTATAAATAAAAATGCATGAAAAAGAAAAGAAAATAGAAAATAAATTAAAATAAAGAAAACATAAAAGAAAATTAGTTATCAATCGCATGAAAACATGCATTAAGGGATGGACACTAAAAAACAAAAGAATTGAAGTAAAAAAAAAATTCATGGGAAAAAGCATGGATCGATAAAAATTAAAGAGGTGGAGTTTTTAAAAGGGAAATGAGAAAAAGAAATTATTAAAAAAGAAAAAAAAAGGTGGAGAATCAAAGAAAAGTTGAGAAACCACAACCTTGTAGAGGGAAGATCATCCTTCTTATTTAGGTGCAACTGAGGTGCATATTTCACTTGTAATATTACCTCAATAATTAATTAGGTTGACTTCTTTGTTGTATAATATTATTTTATTTTCTGTCTTGTCAGAACTAGTCATGAAATTTGAACTTCACAATTTAGAAATAAAAGGTCTGTTAATAACATAAACTATGTAAATGATTGTATGACAGACCTAGGAACAACAATGGCAGTTCTAAAGTTCTAAACTATATATATATATATATATACACACACACACACATGTAACTACAGGTATAGGTACACCTAGAAAAGCTGGTGTGCATATAATGACAGATTGATTTTTTCATGAATTAACCTGCAAGATATGAAAATTAGTTAATTACTGCATAAAAATGGAAGAAGTTTTACATTTACATTTACACATAGAAATGCATGTTATTTAAACCAGTTGAATGTAAAATAATTGAATTGCATGTCAATGAATTATTTTACTATTACTATGCATGTAAAGCTAGAACAATAAAAGATGTACAATTGAACATTTGCATGAAAAAAAGAGTAATTATTATTTTATGATCATGATGCATGTTATTGTATTTTGCATGTATTGGGTTTACCTTCCAAGTTAGGGTGTTGAACATGGGTTAACAGAGAAGGTTGATCCTCTTTTCAGGATCTATTGGATACTTCTAGTGCTTTGGCCAACGCCATGTGTTCATTGGAATAGATGAAATTACCTAGTAAATTTATATATATTTCTTGCCATATCATGTTTGTGGGACATTGCATTTTCATGTTTAGAATTGCATGTATATACATCAAGCTTGCATCAGGATTCCCTCCTTTTTATTTCTAGGTTGCTAGGTATGTCATGTAGGGTCGAGTATTCTTCATGTTAGGAAGAATTTTGGGGAAGTGTCATGTCCCCGAATTGGAGGTATATTAAATTAATTATTTATTAAGTTATTCCAATAAAATATAATATCAAAAGGGATAACTTATTATTTAATTAATTTAATATTAAAGTGACTTAAAAATAAAATAATAAAATAATAAAAGTTACTTGAGGAATAAAATAATATTTCTTCTAGAAGATTCTTGAAAAGTGATTGAGAAATCTATATAAGGAGTTGATGGCTTAGCATTTGGACACACTTGATTTGGAATTCATTTTCTCATTACTTGTGTGGTAAGAATTTGAAGCTAAATGCTTAGCTTGCTTGAGGGTTTGAAGACTCTAGAGTGCCAAGTTCAGTTGTGAAAGATCAACCCTAGCTGGAGTTGAGAAATCCATCTAGGGTTTCTACTTGTGCTTCATTGAGGAGAATTTACAGGGGCAGTAGCTATTGTATTACCACCCTAGCTAAATAGTTGAGATAGCTAGTTTATTATCTCATCATCACCACTACACCAACTGGTTTATTGCTGCAATTGATTTCCGAGAACTGGATACTTGCAGTAGCTGTCCTATTGTTGCAAGGAAGAATTCATTATTGAAGGTCTTGGATAATTTCCAAATTTAATGGCCTTTTTCCAAATTTGGAGAGACAAAGAGGAGATTGATTTGGTGATAATTACAGATTCTTAGAGAATATGATGTGTAGGCTTTTAAAGATTATTCTTAGTCAATTCTTTGATTTTATTATTTAATCTTATTTCTCTAGTGCATCTTGGTTATATGTTTTCTCCAAATGCAGAAAAGACATATTAAGGCTTGCAAAGAGACAAAGTTGTCAGGGCAGATAGGACAAATTAAGAAAAGACAAGCAAAGATGAGTATCGAATGGTGCTTGAGTGCTTGCTAAAATACGATTAGGAAGCCATCGATCAAGACAAGGGAGATTTGTGTCTTATGTTGAGGAGATTCAAAGGCTTTTTTGTGTGGGTTTCGCGATACAATTTATAATTCTCTCTTTCGTAAATCATGGTTGAGCTTGGGGAAAACTCTCAGGTTATTATTATTACAGAATATCAAGGGGTGCTAGGTGGAAAAACTCCTTTTTTATTTAAAAACTCACACCCTTTGAAACTAGGGCCAGTCGAAATTGCAAGTGGCTTTGAATCTATGGGTAGTTCCCAAATGCAGATGACAGGGCCTTGGTTCAAAAGGTTGTATCAGGAGGGTTTAAATAACCCATGAAATCATTCTCTCCAGTTTGCAAAGGAGCTTGCAAACTCTTTCTTTAACTCTCAAATTGGGGAGATTGTTGGTCCTGGGAACTCTCTCTGTCCCGGGTATCAACATGTTTTCTCAGATGGCACAAAGGGGAAGTTGCTCTTTGTGAATGCAAAGAAGTATAAGGGGATCTTAAGATGTAGACAGATCAGAAAGTTGAAACAATCACAGAGAAAAAAGCTTATTATGATTTTACCAAAGGAAGCTAAGAAAAATGCGGCAGTCACTATTAAACTACTTCACTCAGATGATGGCCAAATGGAACAAGGGGGTGATAAAGGTGTTAGGGAAGCAGTTTTGTCTCCTCATGAGGTCTGTGGGTCATTCCAAGACAAAACAAAAAGTTTCACGGCAAGGAAAGGGGGTGGTGTGGGAAGGTGTCAAGACAATATGGACACTTACAGCCCTACAACCACTCCCTTGTTGTGGTCATCAGAGCTCTATGTGAATGAGCTCATGAACATGAAGAAAAGGATTGATTTGTTAGAAGCAAAGGGGTAGTGTGAAGATTCCTATCTAAAAGAAATTCATGAAGCTAGTAGGACCCTTGCAATGGAAAAGACGCTGCTCAAAGAGAAAGTAATAATCCTGCATAGTAGGATGGAGAGGGGCTAGGAGGAGTTGATTGCTCTAAAGCAAGATTTAGTGCAAGCAAAAGCAACAGAAGAAAAGGGCCCAGAGGCAATGAAAGTAAGTGACTCAGCGCAACTAGAAGCAATTCAATCAACAATCTCAAACATGGAAACAAGTGGAAGCAAGCTAAGGGACCAAATAGAAGAGGCCAAATCTTGGGCTCAAGCCGTAAATGGATCGTCAACTTCGCAAAAAGAAACCATAGAGAAGCATATCAAGAGACAAATAAGGGAGGAAAAAGACAAGCAAGACAAAGCTATCAACATCATTATCAAAGGTTTGAAGGATTTTGGGGAGAAGGAGAGCACTGCTATTTTAGCAAGGGATTTCTTTAAAGATAAATTAAAGTGGGTTGGTTGTATTCAACAAGCAAGTAGGATCGGAAAGAAAATAGAAGAAGGAAAGAATAGGCATGTAAGGGTTATTTTAAGAAGCATGGAAGAAAAGTTTGCTATCCTAAAGAATAGGGGGATGCTTAAAGGTTCTAATATTTACTTAGATGATGATTTAACATTTGGGAAACAAGAAGACCGAAGGAAGGAGTGGGTGAAAGTGAAATCAACAAGGGAGGTAGGTAAATGGGCATGGTTGAAGAATGGGAAAGCTCAGATCAGCGAGCATTTACCATTCAAGAAATAGGGATTTGGGGCCCCATGGGAGTATTTAGATATTGGAAGTTGGAATTGTATGGGTTTCCCATGGAGGAGAGGACCAGGGTTGGGGCCCATTGTGGAGGGGAAGGACATTATTATTCTTACGGAAACACATGAGCATGAGGGCTATAAAGTCTCTGATTTTGAAGGTTACTTTAAAGTCTCAGTGTGCAATGAAGGGACTGAGTTGGGCAAAGGGCATGGCGGGATTGCTATGTTAATAAAAGAAACTTGGAGTGAGATAATAAAGGTTGAAAAAGAGGACCCAAACAAGCAGTTCATTTGACTGATTTTTTTTGAAAATGGGGGTGTAGTTTGGTTGGCTGCTTGTTATTTTTCTCCTAAAATCTCAAAGATATACAAAAGGAGAAGCTAGATAGTAAAGATCCTTTTGCAGCTCTAAAAAAAGACATTTTTGTTTTTAGTACCTCCGGAGAAATAGTGTTATTGGGGGATTTTAATGCCAGGACTGCAAATAACCAGTCTATACAGCTGGACAACAGTGATGTGGGGGACAACAATCCTCTTTGGCTCGAGGAAGAGGGGGCTCAGCCTTGGGAAAGGGCCTCACAGGATGGTAATGGCAGTGTGTCACACTTTGGAGTGGAATTGCTTGGTCTTTGCAACCTGTATGGCATGGTCATCTATAATGGTATGAAAACTTGGCCAGGATCAGGTGGTATTACTTGTAAAACTTATAATGGGCAAAGCATGGTGGACTATGTGATTTTCTCCCAAAACTCCATTTCTAGGTTGTTGGGGTTCAATATTGGGTGTTTCCCTATTGGTTTAAATTCTGATCATATGCCTCTTTTTGCTAAGTTTAACATACATGCTAGCAGCCAGCATGATGAACTCCAACAACATGCACAAAGGGAAGTCTAGTCTCATGGTAAAATATTGGTGAATCAAGAAAATCAGGAGCTCTTTGTTGTTGCTTTGGTACAACACCTTCAAGTGGAAAAAAATGAGATAACAGGCAAACACAACAATTTAAAAAATGATTTCATTGGTAGCAATAGGCTAACTCCTCTAATTCTTAAGGCTCTAGAGGGCTGCAAGAGATCCCACCCTAGGAGGGAGACTTCAAACACTTTCTCGACTAATCTTTGGTTCGATGAAGAGTGCAAGGCTGCAAAGAGATTGGTCAAAAAGAATGGGTCTACCAAAGAAAACAAGGTTAAGTACGAGAAGTTAGTAAAATCTAAAAAAGAAAACTATGTGAATTCTAGAAGGACAAAGCTAATCTCTTTGAGTAAACAAAACCACAAAGGATTTTGGAGAGAGCTGCAACAAAATAAAAAGCAAATAGAAAGTAATATCACAGAGGGGGAGTGGTTAGATTATGTGAGGCTCCTCTATGAGCGACCGTTTGAGAAAAGCAAGCCTCCTGTTGTTAATACTCCAAGTGAGATCTTATCGGAAGATGACATCAAACAAGGTATAAAAAATATCGCAAGTGGCAAAGCTCAAGACATTGATGGGTTGCAGGCTGAATTCTTAAAGTGGGGCATTGAGCTCCTTACTCCTCTCATCAAATTTCATTTTAATAACATCACACAAATGGGCTTTCCGGCTGAATGGACAACTAGTGTGGTCATTCCTTTACACAAAAGTGGGGACATCAATAATCCTTCCAACTACCTTACTATTATGGTTAATCCCCTCTTTGGAAAGCTTTTTGGGAGCATGCTTGAACGCAGGATTAGTAGTTGGGCTGAAAAAGAAGGTAAAAGGGCTAAAGGTCAAGCAAGATTCAGGCCAAGACACTCTACTATAGATCATTGCATCACGCTTAGGCACTTCATTGAAAAAGTGTGGGACATTCAAGGGGAAGAATCCTTTTGCTGCTCCGTGGACTTCAAAAAAGCCTTTGATACTATGCCTAGGGATAAACTTTGGGATAGAATGGAGGAACTTGGGATTCCCAATGAATTTAGAGCGACTGTCCATAGGTTGTATGAGTAGGTTAGAGCTAAAATCAAAACCAAAGATGGTATGTCTGAGTGCTTTGGTTGTGACATTAGGGTCAAACATGGATGCCCCTTGTCTCCCACCTTGTTTGGGTTGTATATTGATAAGCTTGAAGATTGGTTGAAAAAAAATGTTGGGGAGGGCATTCAATTTGCTGCTTATGTGGTGAAGTTACTTTTATATGTGGATGACCTTATTCTAATTGCCAAAACTTCCCTTGGTCTAAGAGAGCATTTAAAGGCTCTTGAGCTCTTTTGTCAAGAGGTTGGGATGCAAGTGAACACTGGTAAAACTAAAGTTATGGTTTTCTCTCTGAAAAGGAAGAAACAATAGGTTGATTTTATTTTTGAAGGGAGCCCTTTAGAGGTGGTAGAAGAATACAAATACCTGGGTATTGACTTTCACAATAGGCTCAGTTGGGAGACATGTAGAACGAAAAGTATTCAAGGTGGTTGGAGAGCTTCTTACTTGATGCAAAACAGGTGTAGGATAGCAGAGTTATGGGATTGGAAGACCAAGAAAACCCTTTTTGGTCTGTTGGTTACACCGGTGGTCCTTTATGGTTGTGAAGTTTGGGGAAGTAGCATGTCAAGCCACAAGTGGAGGCAGGTTGAAAGAATTCAAAAGCACTTAATCACTACTAGTATCAAATTCAAGACTTCGGTTCCCTATGAGATTCTTTTGGCTGAAGCTGGGATGTTTCCGATGGAGGCTTCAATTGTGGTCCGATTATTAAATTATTTAAAAAAAAGTTGAAAACATGGATATGCAACGCTGGCCGAAATTGGTTGTTGAAGAGGAGCTAAACCGTAGGAAGAAGACTTGGATGAAACAAAATAACAATTGGTTGAGAAAGTGGGACATTAAGTTGCATGAATGTCCTAACACTAATGAGGAGATAAAAATGTTTGTGTTCGAGAAGTTTAGAGTTGCTATGTGGGCTAGACAACTTGGTCGTAAAAAAGCACATTATATCAAAGAATTCAACCCCATGTGGGAGCATGACGAAAAAGAATACCTAAGGGTCCCAATTAAAGGCAAAGCGAGGCCTCTCGTTGCCCAGCTAAGGACTGGGTCTCATCATCTTAGATGTGAAACAGGTAGGTGGACTGTCCCCAAGGAAGTGTGGGAGCAAAGAACTTGTATTTTTTGCAGCAAGGGGGTGGTTGAGACTGAACATCACTTTATCTTCGAGTGTGCAGCTTATGAAGAAATTTGTATCCAGTATGAGGGTAACTTGAAGGTGGTTAATCTAAATGAGCTCTTTATAGAGGATAGGCTTCTCAAGACGACCAGCTTCCTGATCAAGATTCATAATAGGAGAGCTGACTTGGAAAGAAAGCTGAAAACAGTTAAAGACCAAACTTTGGGTCCCATAGGCTGATAGTCTCGTGGACGATATTAAAATCATTCATTCATTCAAGGTGTATTCTTGGGACTTATTTGCTATAGGCACTAAGACAATAGAGGCAAGACGTTTGAGCTAGAAGACAAACGACCTGCAACCTACGTGGAAAGTAAGAGGTAATTCAAGTCTCTTCGTAGCCTTCCTGAAGATGACGTATTTTTGAGTTTAGTCGTTTTCTCATTGAAGTTGACGGAAAAGGACAAGATAGTCGATGCCATATGTGGAGTCAATCAAAAGCTACCACTATTGGATTGTGCAATTCGATTGTTGAAGGAGAAACATTGCTTGTTGAGTATCGACTTGTGGTTGCCAGGAGCGGTCATACATTAGTAGATTATTGGACTGGGAAAAGACGTCATTCCACCAAGAATTAGTTCATCTTACATTCTGTATATTTGGATCTATTGGAGAGGATGATTTGGTTTGGAGACATCATCATCAGCTGTCAGCAACAATCCCAAGTTCATTGTTATATTAGCTGCTTCTCTATATTACAAGGTGTCAAATAAGCATTTGTACTGGTTTTCATATTTAAAAAACATCTATGTATTTCATATATCTTATCCCCAACAATCACTGTAATTGCATTACATAGATTTGGTTGCTAGGCCATATATTGTATTGAATTCATCTATAGTTGAGATTTGCATTAACTCTGTAAACAGTTGAAGTCTATTCTTTAGCAACTCAGTAGATGTTGGATCATAGCCGAGTCACTGTCATAGTAGCTTGTAAATTGTTCATCATATTTTAATCTATGCTTTACCGTTATTGGAATTTAGTTGCATATTTTGAACAGTCTTCATGATTGGTAACATTGTGAAAGAGGCTCTTCATATTCAATAAATTGAAGTTGACAACTTCATGATACATGTTTTTCATAATGTTTATTTCATGTAGCAGCCTATTTCGATGTGCTTCTATCATAAATACTTTGCAAAATATGAAACCATTGCATTGGCATTTATTTTGTTCATCTCAGTCATTAGTAGATTGAAACTTGAGTCATCTTATGTATTGAAATCACAAAAAGTAAATAGTAACAAGAGATAGATACATTTCCAACAAAGTTTTTGACGAAATGTCCAAGTGTTGAAAACTGAAAAATTACATCAAATTCAACAAGGGACATTACAGGAAGCATAAGCTTTATGGTTGGGCAGAAAAGCGCCTGAACCATGTTCTCGTCTCTTGACTTGTAGATAACAGTGAGGGTCGGTGGCAGTCAAAGACTATGCTATTTATGTCACATTATTCTTGTATCATTATATGTATTTGTACTTCGAGATTGTATTGTAAGTTGTTTACATGGCATAAGAGTCTGAATTGTATTTTTTATATCATATATTATGTGCTATTATCTAGATTATACACTACACAAATGAGGATGTGTTATGCAATTTATTTACTTAATGAAGTTTCATTTATATTCCATGCTTATGAGTTATTGATCATTTTTGTGAGATTGAATTGGGTCTCGATCCTTACAATGGGAGAAAGTGAAAGAAAAATAAAGAAATTGAAGGAGATCGTTAGTAGCCAATTGATATTTCTCCAAATAATTTTGAAGGAAGCCAAGAAGATAAAATAGAAAATTTCCATTCTAGCTGGTCTCCAAGAGGCAGAGCTGACACTAGCCCAAATACAAGGGCAGATGGGTACACTGTTGCAAGCACAAACACATTGGAATTTCACCATGGTAAGACTCAAGATACAAGACAAGCATCTCCTACCCAATTGAAGCATCATGCCTTGAGGAAAATACATTATTTTGAAAGAAGGGATGATGTTAGAGGTTAGACATGGGGTTAGAAGCTACCACAAAAGATCCATGAAAGACAAAAAAGACATTAGATATCTTTAGGAGTCATGTCCCTTCAAAGGAATGTATGTATATATGCAATGTAAATCAAATGCAAAAGATATAGGATGATAGATAAGTGATAATATAGATATATATATGTACTATTGTGAAGTATATACTAAGACTTGCTATTGTATGAGATTTTGATATAATATAAAGGAGTTATAAGGGTTATATATAAGTGTGCAATGAATGTATAAATGTTTCTTTTGATTTTGACATGATATGCGTTAAGCATTCCTTCTAGAATCCTATCGTAAATGCTTGTTTCCCTTACTGTATCCTTTGGGGTATAAGTAGGCTACATAAGAGGTACTGGGGTACAAATATCTGGACCATACTTCTCCATTTCTCTTGCAAACAAGAAAGTTGATAGAGGGAAACCTAATTCCTCTTAGGAAGAAGAATGGAGAAATAAGGCTATGTGTAGATTTTATAGACTTAAATAGAGCCTCACTCAAAGACCACTACCCTTTGCCTTCTATGGAGAAAATTTTGTAGGTTGTATCAAGTTCTAAGAGGTTTTCATTGTTAGATAGGTATTATAGTTATAACCAAGTCTTAGTGAAAGAAAACTAATATAGGACAAGTTTCACTACCAAGTGGCATACAAAGGCATAGAAAATTATGCCCTTTGATTTGTCAAATGTTGGGGAAACATTCTAAAGGGCCATGGACATGGATTTTTAGGGATTAATGAATAATAAGATTGTGTTGGTTTATATTGATGATATAACTATTTTTCTAAGGATGCTAATGAAAATTTTTCTCACCTCAAGTAGATTTTTGACACGTGTAGGGAAATGACATATCCCTCAATCCAAACAATTGTATCTTTTTTTATCCATGAAGGTAAACTTCTTGGTCATGTAGTCTCAAAACATGGAATTATCATTGATTATAAGAGAGTAAGTTTCATTTTTTCTTTGCCATTGCCAACTCATAATAAATTTTTGCAAATTCTCCTTGGGAGAATAATTTTTTTAAGAAGGTTTATACCTGATATATCAAACCATTTGAAGCCACTAACTGCTATGTTGAAAAAGAATGCGAATTTCAACTAGACAAGGGAAGGAAAAGTGAGTTTTGAAGCCATCAAGGAGGCTATAGTAGCAACACATACTCTTGTAAATCTTAATTTTGCTAAATATTTTATACTATATGCTTTTGGTACCTTGGACACTATCTTAGCTATATTAGAACATCAAAATGAAGATAGTTTAGAGTAGCCAATAACCTTCTTTATTCAAGGTTTGGAGGGTTATGAGGGAAGGTATAAATTTGTTGAGAAAAATCTACTTGATGTGATTAGGAGTCTTAAAAAATCCATTCATTTGGTTTCAAATAATAAGTTTCATTTTATGGTTTGTCACCCAAGTGTAAATGAGTTTTTGTTGATTAAAGACTTAGATGACAAGAGGGTTGGCTGGATAACCAAAATAATGTAATATGCCATGGAAATCAAAGTAACACAGATAGTAAGAGGTAAGGGACTATGTGAACAATTAGCTGTTGGGTGAGAAGGTGAAAAGGAAATATAAAAGGAGGTTATTTTTGTGCTTTCTAACGAACACCAAACTTTTATATCAAATATTTCTTCAAGATAGGTACAATAAATGATGCATTATATTTAAACAAGTGAGTGTACCAAGGGGTTAAACAACACAAAAAAAAGACATTTCAGATTCCAAGCATTCCCTTATGTCATTATTGATGGTATTTTGTTTATAAAACATTTCAATGGTGTGTTATTGAGGTGTATTGAATTTGATCAAACTAGCAAAGTTTTTGAAGAGTTTCATGATGGGATAGTTGGTGTTCATTTTTCACAAAGAACAAAAAACTCTTAAGATAATGAAAGTTGGTTACTATTGGCCTAATTTGTATACAGATGCACATACATGGGTGAGAAAGTGGAAAAAGTGTGCTAATAGGAAAATAGAGCTTAGTAGCCTTACCATTACACCCAATACAAGTAGAACAAACTTCCATGAAGTGGGGTCTTGATTTTATTAGACTCATTAATCCACCCTCCAATTCAAGACATAAAAAGATACTAACAATAATGGACTAATTTACCAAATGGACAGAAGGTGTGGCATTGAAATAAGAAAATGAAAACTTAGTCCTAAGTTTTTATGAAGACTTAGATACAAGGTTTGGTACTCCTAAATCCATTATTTTAGATAATCTATTGGCTTTTATAGGCACAAAAATAACTGATTGGGCTATTAGAAATGATATATTTTTTAGTGCTTTGTCCAACTATTTCCTACAAGGTAATGGACAAGTTGAATCTACCAATTATAATTTGATTAAGATCATCAAAATAACAATAGAGGATAATCATAAAACCTAGCATAGCAAATTGAAATTAGTCTTATGGGTTGATAGAATAACCCCTAAAAGGTCTATAGGTAATTTTCCTATGTGCTTGTGTATGGAATATAACACCCCACCAAGGAACCCCAAAGGACAACACTAACTATGGCAGAATAATTAAACAATTTTTTTTTTGAAAAGAAATGACAGTAGAATGCATGCTATAATAATCTAAACCTAGGTCCTTTAAGGTTCCTCAACTACACTACTTTCAAACTACTAATCTAGATAACTAGATCATTTCATTAACTACCAAGATATCATGAATTATCTAACAAGCAAGGTTCATTTTAAAAGCATCACATTAAATGATTCAACATAACATATCAATTGATAATCAACATTAAGTTCATTTCTAGCTAACTACATATACAAGATGCATTACATTATAGCATTCATTACAAGAACAATACATCAATATTAGATACATCATTACAATCTTTACAACATTGCTTCCCTAAGTATATGTGGGAAGAATACATCTGATTACAATAAGAGATATAATTGATAGACAATCCAATACATATACATAGAAGTTTGTCTCCTCAATATGGAACAGGATGTGGAGTCCACAACATAATGAACAATCTACACACACATGAACATGCAACAAGGATACCCAATGGAGGAAAAAGCACCAACCTCTCGACCATGTGGAACCTTGAGGTCCACCCCCCGTGCTAGGAGATAACACACGATCCCACTACAAATAGTTAGGAAAGCAATAGGCTAACATAATCAGGGATTATACATGGACTCCAACACAACACTACTTGCAACAAATCACTTACAACACTGACTTCACTTCCAGAGGCACACTCACAACAAAAGGAGAAAATATGACTAGGGAATGCTAGACTATAATAGGGAAGAGTGCCATCACATAGCTTGATATGGGTTATCCTAGTGGATCTTCCTAGGCTCCCGACCCCCATCCTAGGTTATCCTGGCAACCTCTACTGATCCCAACCCTCATACAAACTCATGCAAAATCAACATACTTTTCATGAGGACAAGATAGTTGATCTTGCCATTCCAGGCCTTCCCATCTCATCTCAAGCCTAAACGAGCACTTGAGTCATGAGTGAGGAATATCATTATCTTGATTAATGTGAAATCTACCCATCCCCCTAATTCATTATTAATGTTATCATTGGATTAAAAAACCCTCCCATGGGTTATCTTGAGCACCACTTTGAGTCCTAGCCTCCATGGAGAGCCACTCCCCCTACTTGCAACTAGTAAACCCTACACATCCAGCAAGGCATTTACCATCTTGCAAATTTAACATAATTCACATGAATCCATACACAGTGCAAGGCATTTACCATCTTTCTCACATATCACAATCACGAGAATCTATACACAGTGCAAGGAACTGACCCTCTTGCACACAACTCAAAACATTACCAAACCACCACCAAAGTGAAACAATCATAAAACCATTCACACTAAAATACTCCCTCCTAGCCTCTGGAAACCAACCTTAACAATTTTGCACCAATGACTCCCTCTTTTAAACAAATACCAAAATCACCACAAACCTAAAGTCAAACACAATATTTCAAAACGAACAATCATTTAAGAAATACAACCATGAAATACTCCATATAAAACATTATTTCCACATTTCACAATACTCAATAACTTAGCCACTAAATTCACTTAATTTGGTCATTTACCACAATAAAATTTATGCTAAATAATTAATTATGTAGTAAATTTTACAAATCAACTATTAAATAATTATGCCAGAAATCAACATGCATTAATTAACAAAAAGATAATCTAATTCATTTATCTAAAAAAATCCTTCAATAACCTAAATATAAGTGAATCTATTCAGCCTACATAGTTACCCAATCTACTTATCAAACATAGTCAATTAATCACATGGGAAAAATTATTATTTTTCTATGACCATGATATATATATATATACATATACATATTTTAGTCTATATATATATTATAATCAAAATGTTGTTTTTGATAAAGTAAGCAACATTTTCAGGGTGTTGTACCCTACACAGAGAGCCACAAGGGCCAATAGAGTTCAAGATAAAAAAAAGCAACAAAACAAAACACTAAATCAAAAATAGACACAAACTAACAACACTCAAACCAACAACAAACCAGCAACAGACTAGCTGGTATTCTCCCATTTCTTTGACAGAAGTTAAACCAAATCATCATCAATCCACTCCTGGTGGTCTTTAGCCTTCTTCATCTTCATCTCTTCCTTCATGATAGCCGATAGGGTACTAGTGACATAGTGAACTAATTTGACTGTGAAACGGGTCAAACCATTGAATTTTTTGTCCATTTTGTCCAATTTTTCTTTCAGCACATCGAGCTCCTCCCATCCACCCATAGTGTAGTTAAGATCATTTTGCTCAATATCCAGTGGTTCCGAAGAGTGAGAGGTCGAAACCTCCTTTTGAGCTTTACCCTTGTCAGGAATGGAAGAGGGACCTTTGTCTTTCTCACCTTCTTCGCCATCCGACACCTCTTCAACTCTATTGTCTTTGCTGTCTGACAACTCCTCTTCAGTGTCCAAATCCCTGACCTGCACTTTTTTCTTGTTCTTTGCCAACCTTCCAGAGCATCGAATAATGGCATCACATCCAATCACCACAGTCTTCGCCACCACCGTATCACCCAATGAGTCCTTTCTCACAACATTTTTCCCTTTATTCGGGGGCTCCTTCTCCTCCTTACCTTTCTTTTTTGGGGTAGGCTTACTGGGAGTCTTAGTAGGGGTAGACTTGAGGTCGCACAGGCTCATTGCCGCACTAGTTTGGGTAGCTCCCTCAATACCCTTAAGTTTTTTGGTAGCAGGTTTGGGTTTCTGAGAATTAGAGGGGATCAGGTGACTTTTCCTAATAGGGCCTTTTGATTCAACTGGAGATAAGTTGGTCTTGGTGGGTGGCTCAATTTCCTCAATTCAGATGACTGAAATGGGTTTCGAAGGGCATAAAGCCAGGTGAAAGTGGTAGAGTCTTAGGATAAGACCCTGATGGAGTGGCGGAGGAGTGGGTTCATTGGGGTTTAAAGCAGCAGACTCCACATATTTTTCGATCGAGTTTTCAAGGTCCATGAGTAGAAAAAAGGGAAAGCTCAGTAAAAATTTGTCTAAGGTGATTTAACAAGGGAAAATGGTAGAAGTAATAGGTCTTGTACCTTCCTTCTAGCATGACATATTTCATCAGCGCAAGACACACTTGGTTCCATGGCTAAGGAAGAGCCTCCCGTTCAAACCTAGACTGGTTGCACATCGACTTCTCATCTCCCACAAAGAATTTTTACATACTAACATTGTCCTAGGTCTTCGAATGTTTAGGATGCTTCATGCTAGAGCTTGAGAGGCCCATCACCTGCGCAATCACTTCCTCATCCACTGTAAAGGAGATGCCTCCCAGAGACACATGTTGATTCTTCCAAGAGTTGATGAACTGGGTCAATAGATTAGGGTTGTGGCCCACCAGTCTCTCCGACAGAGGAGCAATGCCACCTTCGACACAAATGTGCCAGACCAGCGGGTCTTTACAGAATTCATTGCAATTATCTGGCTCTATCCATACCCTATCCCTTCCATGATTCTGCACTACGCACAGTATAACTAGGAACCCTGAAAAACCAGAATGTTAGAGATAATTGCAAGGTGAAAAATCACCTGCACAATAAGGCATTTAAGCCATAAACGACAATCTTTGGGAATCAAGCCTAAGGACAAGTCACATGCATGAGTTAATAATTTCCCTGTAACAATCTTAGCATAGAAATTAATGATAATTTCTTCACATAAATGGTTAAGCAAAAATGACATGATCGGTAGGGAAGGATTACCTTCCACATAGCAAAAATACTAAAATCTAGGCAGGATAGCCTCGGGGCCATATTTAGAAATCTCTAAATTGATAGCAATTAGAGGTTGGTCAATTTTAGTTATACCACTAATAGAATCTATAAGGCGCGAAATCAAAATAGTGGATAAAGAAAATCCAAAAAGGGGCTTTGTCTCATAATTACAAGTCACATCAAATTCAAAAACACATAATTTGAAACTTCGCGATCTTAAGAAAATCCCCATAAGGAGATTACACCAAGTACGGTCCAGCTTAGAGTTAATCAACCAGTACATGTCGCAGCAAAACATAATTTCCTTATTCCAAACAGGATCCATTCTATAATTTGAAAAAATCAACTTAGTATCCATCCCATCGATACAGCTAATCATCCATCTCATCAAAACAATAAGACCACAAATCCCAATGAACAAGCTTGTGGACCCCCCAAGAATCCAACTAAGCACATGTTGTATTTCCATCACGAGTCAAGTAAGGGCTTTGTTCCTTCACTAAAATACTCTAAATATTTGGCAGGAGTAGACTTAAATCGCGCTAGTATTTGGACAATTTCTAGTGAGAGCCAAAGTTGGCTAAGGTGTTAGCCACTTGGCTCCCCTCTCTATAAATATGATTGGCCACCTTTAATTGTAATTTAGACACAAGGAATATAATGTGAAGAAGAATATCCTTAGTGTTCCACCCCAACCGTCTATCAAAATTAATAGCATCAATAATGGACTTAGATTCACCTTCAATGTGCAGGTTCTCTATCCCCAAGGAAAAAACTATCTGTAAGCCCTTTAACAACGCTCTAGCTTCCGCTGTCATAGAAGAATGGAGACACATCCCCCCAGCATAACCAGCCACCAACTTTCCTATGTGGTCCCTGTTGACACCTCCTATACTTGCTCTACCCGGGTTTCCCTTAGCAGCCCCATCAAAGTTTAGTTTAAACCAGCTCCTGTCAGGGGGTTTCCAAATAGTGGCTCTCCTAGCTAGAATTTTGGAGTTGTCATATGAGTTAGCATCCAGGTTTTGATGCCAAGCTTTAGCTATGCTTATTTCCAACTCCGTGGGACCTTTATCTAGGGTTCTCCCTTTGAAGAGAGAGATATTCTCCTCAATGAGCTGAGCTCCTATACCAAACACCTCTTTCAGGTTCATCTTAGTGTTCTTGAAGATCCTATTGTTCATCTCTTTCCATAAGCACCAACATATAATGGGAGGAACTTGGTTCCATATTTCACCAGTTAGCGGATGGGTAAAGGGGCCAGACCAACTCAAAATAAAGGATGTGATGTCCTTGCACATAACCCACTATATTCCCAATCTTCCAAAAGCTAGCTCCCACACCTCAGTAGAAAAGGGGCGATGTAACATAGATGATCAACTGATTCTTCATTGCAATTACACAAAACACATTTGTTGGGGATCTAGAATCCCCTTTTCCTTAGATTATCTTGAGTAATAATTTTGTTATGACATATAGTCCACTAGAAGAAGTTAACTTTCGGTATCATGTATCTATTCAAAATATTTTTCCATAGATTATTGACCACACCCTGATTAGTCAACTGCCTATAAGAATATTTAACAGTAAGATCACCCTGATTATCATGGATCTAGAAGAAATCATCCCCACAATGAGAAGGGGGTATCCTGGTGAGAGAGAGTAACTCTTGTAGCTTCTTGGCTAGAAGACATAGATTAGGGGATAAAGGACAGAAAAGGCTAATGTCATTCCATTTCCTAGCTCTCAAGGGTCCAAGAAGATAATCACTAATATATATACCAAACACATGTTGAGCCCGACCCTTAAGGAACCTGAACTCAGAAGAATTCAACGGAGAGTGAAGTAACCAAGAATCTTCCCAGAATCTGATTTTATTACCATTACCTATCTTCCATTTGATCCCATTCCTCAAAAGGTCATGAAGACTGCAGATACCCTTCCAAACCAAGGATCCCGTAGGGTGGGCCTCCGAAAGGAAGACAATCAACAACCGGTTCAAAAGGTATTTGGAATTCATTATTTCACACCAATCCTTCCTATCCCTCAGATGATCCAAACCCAGTTTGGCCATAAGAGCTTTATTAGAATTAGAAATGGTTCTTATCCTAAGACCACCATAAATTTTTGATTGACAAACCTTATCCCATTTAACCAAGGCGGTTTCTTTTTTTCCTTAGTGCCCGACCAGAGGAAAGACCTCTAGATTTTCTCAAATTTGTCAGCAATATATCTAGGTATCTTAAATATGGATAGGAAATAGATAGGGATACATTGAAGAACAACAGAAAGAAGCTGAAGCTTACTAGCATGGCTGAGAAGAGAGCCTTTCCACCCAACAAGCTTCCTTTCAATCCTTTCAAGGTTAGAATTCCAAAACTCAGGAGTGACATCTTTGATAGTTAGGGGTAGCCCAAGATAAACCGAGGGGAGAGAACCACTCTGACAGCCCAAAACAATAGTCACCCGATTTTGCAGGTTAGGAGTGTTGTTGAAGAAGTAAATCATGCTTTTAATGTAGTTAATGCATTGTCTAGGGAAAGTAGTATAATTGTTGAGACAATTTTTCCATTTCCTAGCTTCCATCACCGAGGCTTTCCCAAATAGAAAAGTATCATCCACAAATTGTTGAATCACAATTGGCTCAAGGGTGGAAGCAACCTTAATTATTTTTATGGACCCCTCCGACAACATGTTAGAGAAGTTCCTGCTTAGCACATCCACCACCATTATAAAAAAATAGGGAGACAGGGGATCTCCCTGTCTGATTCCTCTCCTAGCATGAAAAAACCCAAAAGGAGAGTCATTAACCAAAATAGAGTACTTAACAGTAGTAATACATTCCATAATAAGATTGATCACTAATTTATTGAAACCAAATTTAGCAAGAACTTAAGGGAAAAAATTCTAGATCACCTTATCATAGGCCTTAAATATGTCTAGTTTAAGGGCCATTCCAACATAGTTACACCTATCCATTGAGTGAATTATTTCATGTGTTGTAATGGTAGCATCAAGGATATACCTCCCAGGCACAAACCCTTTTTGAGTAGGGTTGATAATTTTATCAAGAAGAGGTTTGATGCGGTTGACCAAAAATTTTGAGAGGATTTTATAAAAAGTATTGCAAAGGATGATACGATGAAAGTCTACCATATGTTGAGGATCCGCCACCTTGGGAATAAGAGAAATGAAAGTGTGATTTAGTTTCTTAAGAATCTTACCAGATTTGAAGAAATCTTGAGCAGCTAGAACAAGGTCCTCACCAATGATCTCCCAGAAGGTTTGGAAGAAAGTTAGAGGGAAACCATCAGGGCCAGGAGCTTTGAAGGCCCCCATACTAAATGTGGCCAACTTAACCTCCTCAGGAGTGACAACATTGAGGATCCCCATATTGTCATTCTGGGAAATTAAATTCAGAAGTGAGTCAACCAGTAGACTATCAAGAGCCTGGTTAGGAACATCAATAGGAGTCACATAAGCCTTCTGGAAATAGTCCACAACCACTAAACCAATGAGAGAGGGGGAACAAACAACCTCACCTACAACATTGCATAACTTGTTTATCTAGTTCCTCCTCTTATGTTTGACAAAAAAAATATGAAAGAAGGAGGTGTTCCTATCTCCTTCTTTCAACCATTTTACCTTGGATTTCTATTTCCAGAAAATCTCCTCTTTCTTAAGAATTTTCTCCCACTCCCTCCAGTTCTCCTTCTCTTGGTTGCAAGTGGACAGACTGATATCACCCTCCTCCATTCTATTTTGAACCATTTTCAACTTTTCCCCAATGATTTTTTTCTCTTGGAAAACATCCCCAAAGACCCTTTTGTTCTAGCCTTTAACCATACATTTAATGTGTTTTAGTTTAAAAAAGATTCTACACATGGTGGAACCACACACAGGGATATTCCACCATTCAAAAATTTTCATTTTAAAATCAGGGTGGGAATTCCACATGATTTCAAAGTGGAAGGGATAAGGTCCAACAACAGATTGATCACACAAAGTTAACAACAAAGGATTGTGATTATAAACAGTCCTAGGTAAAGCTCGTAGAGTGGCAATAAGTAGGCCATACCAATTGCAAGAACATAGGAAGTGATCCAATATAACTTGAATTAAATCTTCACCCATACATCTATTGGACCAGGTAAAAGCTTGGCCTAGCAAATCAATATCAATCATGCTCATAAAACTCAAAAAGTGTGCCAGATCAGCCATGCTGTCAGAGTAGTCAATCAGACCACCACTTTTCTCCAAAGGAAAAAGGGGGGAGTTGAAGTCCCTAGCCACCCACCAGTGAGAACCATTGTTGTTTTTTATCCAGTCAACAAGAGACATCCATATGGCTAGTCTAGTATTCCTTTGGTTGGGTGCATACACATTGATAAGTGACCAAGAGCCACTAGGGAGGTAAAAGAGACGCCGACACTATTTCGGCAGTAGAATAGTTCAGTTCCATTTAATCTAGAAGGGTTCCAGAGCACTGCTAGACCTATAGAAGCCCCTTCAACATCATTGTAAAATTAAGAGGCCCCAAGCCATAAGTACTTAGCAATATTATCAAAACTAGCTTTCTTCATTTTAGTTTCTTGTAGGAGTAAGACATCTATCTTATATTCTAGAATATAATTCTTTAAGGCAAGTTGCTTATGGGAGCTATTCATCCCATGCATATTCCAAGACATGACCTTCATTTTTGACCTTTCTTATAAGACACTTCCAATGTCCTCTGCTTTCCCAAGGCAATCTCATTTGTGGTTTCCCTTAATCGAAATATTGTTTGTAATAGAATATTTCAACTTATAATGTGATATATATATATATATATATATATATATGTATATGTATGTATAAAATCAAATTCCAAAGATAGAGTTAACAAAATAAAATTGGAGTATCCAATATCATATGCATGGCACAGGAATAACATCGAAATGCACAGTATATCGAATGCCAAGCATTACATATATCCATCAATATGAAATCAAAACCTTCAAAGACAATTTAAAACTTGGGTGATAAGATCGCCACATACTATATCTCAAGAAAAAGCAAGAAAAATATATAACCATCGATTGAATCAGAACTATTCAGTTTAGAACATAAAAAACGAGGATGAAATATCGCTATGTAGGGTATTCAAAGAAGACACCAACCACACACTAGGGCACTGCTAATGCATCAATAATGCATAAAATATATGAGGTAGACATATCAAATAGCGATGGTGGCTCAACAGGAAAGACACAATGAACTGCTTGACGAGACACCTCAAAAAAATTTCATCTCATGAACTATGTGAGGGCAGGGTGCGCTGCATGGGAATTGATTAAAAAGGAATAAAAAACTTTCAAGTAGCTATTAAGATTGTCATGGTAACAAGTATGCAAGGATTGGAAACAAAGAAGAGGCACATGAATTTAATTGAATGCCTCAAATAGTTGACATCTCATGAAGCACAGTGAAAATAGGTCTACACAAATTGGATTTGTTGAAAAGACTCTAGAAACTTACAAGAAGTATAATCAGTTATGGGAAAAGATAGTTCAACATCCGAACTAGACGCTAACTTGCAGAATATGCATAGTATAGATTTTGCAAAGAAACACTCGATATCCTAGAAATTATGAAGCACTCAAGAACTCATCCAAACATTATAAGTGTTGCTTGATTCTAGGCACATGCAGTAATGTAGGTTAGAGATTAAGGGCTGCACATAGTGTATCACAAATTTTATGATTATTATTGCCCTGGCTGACATGTATGCCACATATGTAAAATACATACAAAATGGATTCATTGAAGAAGCTTACAAACTAACAAGAAATATAAATGGAAGGAGAAGAAGGCAACATCTCAAAGAATACAATGGTTGCAAATAACCCAAATTGGATTTAATAAAAACATTCAAGAAAGCAATCGCTAGATGTAAATAAATGTTTTTTGAGGAATGCAACGATTATAGGATATGCATAAAATATATTTGCACTAAGATTATGAACAAAATGATTAAATCGTTAAACAATCAAACAATAGCACTATCGTAAGAAGAACAAAGACTCATCTATAAATTCATTTTCCCCAAATTGATTAATCACAATGCCTTCCTTCACCTATCCTTCTACATTCCTCTCTTCCAAGAATCAACGATGGAATGGAATAGCTTTATAGCAATTTTCTTCCCAAAACCCTAAATCAATCTTCTCCCAGAATCCCAATTTCCCCACAACAACCATAAATGAAATTTTTGTAGACAATTACTCCCTTCAGCCCAAAACAAAATGAATAATCTCCCAAAAGGAAAAATATTAACAAGAAGAAGGCTATTCATTTTTTAAACCAAAAATCCAATAAAATCTCACAAAATCCCCAAAAAAACATTTAGTTTTTTTTTAGACAATTTGTTTAATGTTTTGCATGAACTGCATGAAAAACCTTTCTATCCTTTTATATTATTTTACTATTTATTAATTATAACTTTCCACCATAATTATAATTTATTTTATCTTAATATTACATTACACATTTAATTTATTATAAACTATGATTATTAATAAATATATTTATATTTATTTATCATAGTACCTTTTTACTTAATAACTTATTTTATTGCATCTATTAACCAAAACAATATTTATCAAGCAATTTTAAATTAAACAACCAAATACCACTCAATACCTGAACCTAACTAGGGTCAAAAAACAAGACCAACTGACTATAGACACACTGACACATTGACAAGGTATCAAACCAGATACTCATCCTCTTCGAGGATGATGGTTAGGGTAGGGGACCAAGTGCTATCTCTGATCAACTATTTCCATTGGGTTTAAGGCATGCCCAAACCTGCCAATTCAGGTGGAGTCGATGCCTAGTACCTGCAACCTATAGCACACAAAATGGTCTTGCATATACATATAATCATCACATACCTAGTGGAAGGAAATCAAAACATC